>WYDF02115739.1:0-23459 GCA_009867245.2 Adranes taylori
GAGGACTTGAATTCATCGACCTACAATGAAGGCATTGCTAATTTGGAATATCGTTTGAATAAGTGTGTTGAGCGAGCAGGAGATTATATTGAAAAATAAAATGTTTTTTGTCAAAAACAACTTCCGTTTTCTTTCTGAGGCTATGTAGTTACAGAACAATCCTCGTACATATCGTTACGGGACATATAGGCTTTATCAATATGGGTTACCTACAATATATTGGAATAAAACTTAAAATATTATCTCTCGCAATTTCGTTGATAATACGGTGGATTTCCAGTTTTCGTTGTAAAATATTCTGTGGCTGGGTAGAGTAGACATTTGTCTTCACGTATCGGCGTCAAGTCAGTAATGTCCAGCGTTGTACTTGCAATGTGGTTGGTTTTACTGTCCTGCTGAAACCAAATGTCTTCTAAGTCCATGTGCTAGTAACGAGACCATAAAACTGATTAATCTTGATCCGATGTCTTTCACTGTTTACAGTAATCACTTTTCGTTCATCTTTTTCAAAAAAGAACGGACCAAAGATGTCTACGGCCGAAATACACACCGCACAGTAACGCCTTCTAGATGCTGGCTCCCTGAAAGACTCCCTTTCAACAAATTCATATGGAATCTCCAGTTACCAAATGCGGCAGGTTTGTTTGTTAACTTGTCCACAGAGATTCACATGTGCTTTATTTTTCAGTATGATTTTTTGATGAAAAGTATGATTTGTCCTCACATTGGTCCACATTCAGTGATTGGATATTAGTCGGAAAGTATGTCACCATTTATTTGACCGTTTATCAATAACTCTATTTTAAGAGATTTTTTCTTTATTTTCTTCCAATACTAAAAAACAATTGAACAATTAAGTACGCATTATTAAAAAAAAATGAAGAATTTACTCATTAAGCTTTTTTTAATAATTAAAATTTCTACATAATTAAAAAATTGCTTACTATGTTCTGAAAATTTGTTAATGGAATATTAAATTGTTAAAAATAAAAAATTCGGAATAGGAAACTACCTTATTAGCCTGAATATATCGCGGCCTCGAATATAACGCGACATATATACCTAGCTACTTACTATTTAAAGCAGGAATAAAAGGAAAAAATCAAATATAAAACGAGCAACACATGAGGCAACATGATTTTTGTTTTCGAACATGCTTGAATTATCATTATCATCCCTGTTGCTTCAATGATTGTTACTCAATGTATCATGGCATCTTCCTCTTCCCATAAAATTTCATTCTCACTTCCATCCAGATTGTTGGAAATGAAACATTACTTAAAACCTTTTTCAATCCACGTGTCACTAATCTTCTCCTAGACCAGTGGTGGCGAACCTATGCCCCACTGGTCAAACACTGACCGACGCACGCTTTCTAAATGACCCACGCGTTAATTTTATAAACTTATTTTTTATATCATAAAACGTTTCTTTGTCATAAAAGACAAAGAAACGCGAACTTTTTAGAGGATTTTATAACTGAGAGCCAAACAACCAGCCATAACACATAAAAGTTAACCATCCTTCCTTCCTCCTTTCCAAGTGATGCCACTGACTTGGTGACTTACGGCTAGTACAAAAAAAAATTAACAAAATTTTATCCACTTCTCAAAAAGGTTCGGCATCACTGGCTGGGCGGTTATAAGACCGGCCACGAATTGGACGCTAGGTACCTGACTAATTTTAATCCTACCCTTAAATTGGACGCCGGAGTAAGGATTAATGTAGATATTAGTGGGCGCCTGTTCGAAATAATTAATTTATTATTTTAATTATTTATTATTTTACGAGTTTAATAGAATAATTTACACTTAATAATATAATAAAAAAATATTGATCTTTATGTAACTTAATATTATGTAAAACATGAAATTGAATAAAATTTTTTTTACAAACACTTTCGCATTCAATGAAAGAAAACATTAACGCAAACAGACGAATTTGTGCAGATAGAAATGCTAGCGTCCAATTCATGGCATCCTTGTCAAGTGTACTTACTACAAAAAGGATTATCTACATTCTTAGCGTCCAATTCGTGAACATCACTAAAGAAACCATCAAATCAAGTTTAAAGGGAATGGATTATAACCGGGTGTCCACTTCCAAGGTTTTAATGGAATCACGTCATCTGATATTGGTAAACCTTCATTTCGATTTTTGATACAAAATTTAGCAATGGCGTAGCGAGCATAATTGGCACCCGGGGCACGATACCTTTTTGGTGCCCTCCCAAAAAAGATACAAAATTCAAATTTTCCGTCTTGAAATTTTTGCCTTTTTGCCTCGCGCCTCCCTTTTCTTGGCGCCCCCTTCACCCCCGCCCCTTGCTACGCTACTGAAATTAAGTACGAGTTTTCTAACTCGTCAAACGTATCTGTTTCGGGTCCACGAAATGGTGTCTTTCTGAAATTAGCACTTTTGTATGCGCCACATTTTTTTTTCTCGTAAGACGAATATTCTCTGCTTATCATATTTTTTGAAGCTTGTAAATTGTTTGATTTTCAGCTTCAATAATGACCCTCACTTTAAAGTTCATAACGATCATCTGGATACGGCCCCTCTAATATAGCTCGAATGTCTATTTTTTGAAAAATATTTTGAATAAATAATATCGCATTAGACGGGCTAATACAATACAGTATAAACTATTTATTACCAATGATTTCGAAAAAAATGTATATTGACAAAACATTGAAATTAATGAAAAATTAAGTTTACTAAACAAGAAGCTATAAACTAAATGGCTACAATTGAAAAGGCTCTTTAAGTTCATAGGTTACAAATTAACATTATTATTTAACATACAAATTGTTTTATTATTTTTCAAAATATTTACCTTTAAACTTTATACATATTTGCATTGTGCATTATGTTTATACATACACATCAGTTCAGATCAATTCCTGAAACGTGTTCTCCACTCTGAAGGTGGGTATCTCAGGAATATGGTTTTTGAACGCTTGAGCTTGAATTTAAGTCTTGAGATGATTAAAATCGTTGACCACAGATTTTTTGTTTCAAATTTTCGAATACAGGAGTACAAAGAAATCGTTGGGGTATAATTAGTTGAATATGGGCAATCAAATGTTGTTCTTCAAGGAATCAATTGTTAGGTCAACTGGAGTTCAACTGGATAAATGTCTTGAGTTCAACTGAAGAAACAAGCATAATTTGTTTGGAAGTACTTCGTAAGTGAACACATTTTGTTGAATTCGATTTATCTTGGAGCACCCAAACAGTTGATTGTTGCCAAGCTTCGGACTCATACGAATTTACCCAAGAATCGTCACCTGTTACGATCGATTTTGTCCTATTTTGTTAGCTCTTCCTTACACCAGTTGACACGAGCTGTGTTTCGAGCTTTAATTACATTTTGTGGAATTTATCGGCAGTATATTTTGTTCACAGTTAAATATTCTTACAAAATCGACTGTCAGCCTAACGACGCTTCTATCTCACAGTATATTATTTACCAATCCTCTCCAATCATGTTGCGCACAGCATTTGTGTTCTTTGGAATAACAAACGGTGTTGGTCGAAATTAATTGGCAACACGATTACTACGAATTTCTTTAATTAGGTGTAAATTAGATGTAAAAAATCTATGGTGGTGATACTTTCCATCATACTTGGTGCTTCCTTGGTGTCATCCTGATGGTGCTTTCCGTCAAGTCATCACTCAAAGTTATCCAAATTTTCATGATTTCACAAAATTGATGTGTTCTTTAGGAAATAATTTTTTTCGCAATTGTGAGGTAACGCAAATGTAAGGAAGTAACCAACGCCATTAAGTTCATAGGTTACGAATTAAAATTAATATTTAACATACAAGTTGTTTTATTATTTTTCAAAATATTCGCCTTTAAACTTTATTTATACTTATTTGCATGCGTGTAGATCAGTTCCTGAAACCTTTTCTCACTCTGTCTTGAGGTGATTAAAGTCGTTGACAACACATTTTTTATTTCACATTCTCAAATACGAGGAGTATGAAGAATCGTGGGGCAATAATTAGTTGAACACGGGGAATAAGACATAAATTTTTTCACATAATCAGTTGTGCGAGAGCTGACATTGTCATGATGGAGGATAATGTAATATTTTCTGTTCGTTTTAGAGCAAAATCCTGACATTGATATATCAACTGAAGCATCATTTGCTTGAAAGTACTTCGTAAGTGAACAAATTTTGTTGGATTCGATTCATCTTGGAGCACCCAAACCGTTGATTGTTGCCCAGCTTCCGACTCATACGAATCTACCCAAGATTCGTCACCTGTTATCATGTTGTATATCGATTTTGCCCAATTTTGTTAGCACTTCCTTACACTAATTGAAATGATCTTTGTTTCGAGCTTTGATTAAATTTTGTGGAATTTATTGGACGCAGATTTGGTTCACAGTTAAATATCCTTACAAAATCGACTGTCAGTCTAAGGATGCTTCTATCGCATTGTATATCATTTGTCAATCCTCTTCTATCATCGATGTTTTTTAGAACACGAAATGGTATTGGTTACACGATTACTATGAATTTCTTCAAATTAGGTGTAAAAAGTCTTTTCTGAATGTGCTTTCCATCATCCTTTGTGTGTCCTGGGTGTCATCCTGATGGTGTTTCCGGTCAAAAATGTCCCCCCAAATTTGCATGATTGCATAACATTGATGTTTTAAGTGCCCACTGTAAACAAACTAATCTAAATAAGAGTAACCAATATTAAATCTTACGAAACTAGTAACGTTAAATCACAATAACGCAAATTTGCAACTTTTTAATGCAATGGTGTATAATGTAAATATTATATTATAGTCACATTTTCTTTGCTGCTGGAACGAAATTCTAGCAGATACTTCTCATTAGTCTGAAGTCAACAAGAAAAAACTATTGTATATAGATGGGTTAGTTGATTCGTCTAAAGACGAAAACGGGATTTGGTATAGACCTCATCAAATATGTGTATGCGTAATATATGTAAACATGTGTGCATATATGTTATACGTTTATTTTTATTCTATGTACAGTAAATTATTTTGAGATAAAAGAGATCTCTCAAAATTATATGCTTGTTGTGTATATAGTATACCATATCTGCCCTTCCTCCAACTAAAACCATTTCTTTAGCATTTTAAAGAGTCGCATGGGCGAGAGATATGTCTAGAGAGGTCTAGACTATAATTTAAAAAATTAAATGCCTTGTTTTGCACATTCTGCAAGTCTATTATAATATGGAAATAAATATGCCTGTAGTAAAGCTATTAGCTATTAGCTATATTTGATTAAATATTTTTATTATATTCATTTTGAATTGGAATTTAAAATTCATCTAAGAATATGTCAACAGTTACGGTACATAGGAGATACAGATATTATGAATACAGATTCCATGGGGTTATCTAATTTTATCTATGAGGTTAATTTTATTAGAACCACTGTTAAAAGTATTGAGAAGATTTTACTTTCTAAATTTAACCAGGGAATTTTTTGCACAGGTTAATTGTAAACAGTTTTTAGCATCACTTACATTAGTAAAGAATGTTCGAAGTTAGATATCTTTTTTGGTAAATTTAATATTTGTGTTTCCTTTAGTGTTTCAAAACTTTTTAATCTTTTGAAAAATAATAAAGATAAGTCTCCTTTGGATACTGAATGTGGTATTTATGAGTTACAATGTGATTCTTGCTCTTCGAGTTATATTGGAATGATTCACAGATCATTTGCTACATGTGTCAAGGAGCATGTCAATTGTCTTAAGGTTAAATAAACCAGATAGATCTCATTTGGCTGAACATAGTTTTTCCCATAATCATGATTTTTCTTGATTATGGGAAAAAACTATTAATCATGCCATTTTGAACGGTAGAACTTTATTGAACAAATACGTGTCATTTGAATGTAAATAAATAATAAATTTTTTAACATAAATTGTTCATTACAGTCCGGATCCGTAAAGTCACCTTCTTTTAGTTTTGCGGTTAACAAAGTTGGAAATTTGTTACAAATGTACTGGAAATATTTACCATCTTTTAGTAACACTTTCACAAATTGCTTGATCAGGCCTAATTTAATATGGAGAGGTGGAAAAAGAACTTGCGTCGACTCGATGAGAGGTTTTTGGAACACATTTTTACTCCAGGTTCCAATGACGCTCGTTGTAGCCAATCTTTCTGTTTCCAATGATTTTCCCTGTCTACTATTCCACTCACATAAAAAACAAGGAAACTTTGTTTAGTATCGACCTTTCTGTCCAATCATCGATATTACTTTTAGATCACCACACATGATCCACTTATGATCGTCGTACTTAATTTTCTGGAGAACAAATTGTAAATTGTCTTGCCGTTCTTGAATGCCCTATGGGTATTGACGCATACGTGTTTTCGTAGTGTAGCAGGACAACTTTAAGGCTTCGTTTCGACGAATCAATGAATTGTCTCCAATCAGTGCTTTCGTAAGGAATATTGAGTGTCTTAAACAGTCCATACACATCATTGCAGAATACTAAGCGTCCTTCTTCCGGAAAGTATGGAATAAAATCTTTTTCGCCGTACCTGAACCAGGAAAACGAAACGCCAGCTGCGAGTAAATTCTTATCTTTGAGCCATGAATTAAGCAATTCTGAAAACTCTTTTTGACCGGATGTAAGCCGCGAATCAAATCGTTCGGTTCAGTTTGTGTAAATGGTTTTGGAGCAGAATTGCGCGATTGGTACTCCACTTCGTTATGTTCGGTTTCTTCACTTGCTTCAATTTTTAAATCATCTACTTCAGGTAAATGTTCTGGTTGCATAGGCATTGGTACATCTGGAACATGGTGGACAGGACGTAAAGCCGATGGCAGATTTTTATATAGACAATGTTCTTTTTATTCTTTACATTGAAACCGTGAACACCGGTTGAACAAAAGTAACAATCATCACTGTGGTTGTTACTATATCATCACTGTGGTTGTTACTATATAATTTTATTTTCAGATTCTCTCTCTCAAAGAATCTGAAACAATGTTGTTCACTTTTTGATCACCGTCTCAGTCCTTCAACGCACGTATAGCAAACATAGTGGGGTCCCCAAGTTTTGTTTTGATCTTCTACTTTTACACCGAAATACGCCATATACACTTGCCGCACGAACGATGTTATATGTCTTTTTTTGTCTTAACACCATTAACTCACCACAAATGTAACAAAAGGAATCTGCAGAGTTTTTACAGCCTCGTGACGTCATTTCGAACACGCTATGTTTGTTTTTTAGCGTATATCCGCCGACACAAACACTTTTGATCGCGGGGATACGTACCAAGGCTTGTGTCAACATTGACAGCCAGCTGAGATGTACAACACGTTTTATGACGAAGGTGCTGCCATCTGCCGGGTTATGAAGTAAACGATTCGTTTTCATCATAAACCAACAGATGGCAGCATTTCCTATATATTTAAATCTGTTAGTGCGTCTTATATTTATGATTTTTTTTTCGATGTATAACACATTTTGCCAAATTGCAATTTGCAAAAATTCTGACGTGATGGAAAGAAACTAAGGTCATGTTTTGGATGCAGCGCACAAACATACATAGGAATCCATCATCAAAACTTTAAAAACATGATACAACCGAGAAAATGTGTTATTTCTCGGCTGTGTTATTTAAGTTAATTGAATCTTATTTCTCACCCTTATTATTTTAGGGCCGCTGCCAGAATTGACCTTTATTGTTCATCAGTTATATAACACTTAATGTGTAAATTTTCTCGACTGTTGAAATGACAACTCAAAACACTTTGTTGGCTCTTGGTCTATTGTGAACACATCTTAATAAAGAACTGGTTTTAGAGTATCTACGGTTTTAATAGCATACATTACAAATTTCCGCAAATGTTCAATTATGAATTAAATAAAATTTTACAATATAATGAATATTTTAACACAAAACTTGATTTTACTTATAGGAAACGCAATTAAACGTGTGCTTATAAAGATATGTTTCCAAGACGTAGATGAAAATAATTTCTTTTAAATGCACTCCTAAGTTTCCGCTAAGGAATTTTAATATAGTTTACCTCTAATTTATTTCAACTTTCGGTATCCATAAAATTTAAATAGCAAAACGTGTTGTGCCAATATTTATTACAAATGCTGATTGTTTGGTTTCCTTTTACATTCAATCTAAACCGGCCAACGTTTTAAGAATACCATAAAATGCATTTAAATGTTTGTAAATAACTGGGCTTGTACACTCAAGATGCAAAATCGTATTAGCTATTCAGCGACACCTACAAAAAATATTCATGCATATTTTGCAATAAGAGATTATGTTATGGAATGGAACACATATCGGAGTATTTCTTATTTTATTACTAAATATACATAGAGTGACTAAAAATGATTAAATCTGATGATATAATTTTATTTTGTAGTGGTGTCTTCTATATGTTTCAAAGCATACTTTACAATCTACTTGACTAATTTTATCAACTTTTACGAGGGTATTCTAAAATGTCTAATGTTGGTCCGATCTTCATAGAAGGTTAATTGAACAAGAAAATTGAAGTAACCATTTGGAAGCCACAAGAAGTTTTTAAGAGTTACAGCAAGGACTTTGTGATGGATAGATAATTGAACATGAAAAAATCGCCAATGAACATGATAAGCACTGGCATCAACTATTTTATAAAGTGGAAACTGGAACTATACATATTTCTGTTTTGGGAATAACTTGACTCCTTCAGCTGCTTACGAATACAAGTTGAAAGTCGCACAGGTGAAAGTTTAATGAATTAAAACATAATATTCCACCTCCAAAAGAATTTTTATCCAGCAATCTATGATTTATGAAATGGTAGCTTTATCCGGATTTAGAAGTCACTAAACTTCCTTATTCGAGCCAAATTCAAGAAGTATCTTTAAAAGTAACTTCTCAAATGTGATGTGGAAAATACAAATTTACTGCAGACTGCAGACATCCTACCATAATGTGCTCATCAATTAAGAGGTTACTTTTAAGAATATAAGGACACTTCTTGAATTTGGCTTGAATAAAAAAGCTTAGGGCTTCGAAACCCGGATGTACTACCATTTTATAAACCATAGATTTTTGGAATCATTTTTTTTTCAGACTTTGTTTTAATTCATTAAAATGGATACTCCAAATTATTTCAGCATTTCGACTGTATTTAATCTTTACGTGATCCAAAAAGCGATCCAAAGAAACATACAAAGTCAAGCTAGAAACAAGCTTGGTTAAAAAAGATCTATTGGTAGACTTGTAGTCACAATAGGAACACTGATAAGGTTTATCCAACACATTAACGAATATTTGTGGCTGGTTTTGCATTCGCAAGCAGAGCATTGATATAGTTTTAAAAAAATACATTTACATTTAGATAGATTTTCAAATAAATTATTGATTGTATTAGATTCCTTACCATCATCACTAACTTTTAACGCAGGAATTTGCCATCTCAGAGGTTCAGTAGACGTAGTTGCACCAACTACATTATGCACATTGTTTTTTGCTTCTTCTTTTATTTAAATATCCATTGAGATTTCATTTTCCACAAAGCCTTTTTCTAAAAGACTTGTGTACAAACAGTATCTCTGTAATTGCCTTACTTTGCATTAAAAGAATAAATCATATATTGAACATTTACTGTGCCGATGGACAAGGCTCGGGATACCAACACCCTGAGCAGAAAATTCACAACACAAAAACAGTTGAAATAGTTGCAAAACTAGTTCAACTAGAATTATAAACCTAAGAAAGACTGATGCAATTATACTTACCAGAAGAGTCGTCGGAGAATTGAAGGAGAGTCGAAGGAGAGTCGTGGAACCTGTAAAAGATATAGTAGAACACAATATAATTTAGTCTCTCATTCAAAGAGCACATAAAGATGACTTCAATGTAGCAATGTGCAAGATAAATGACAAATATCGGTGGCCCGAAGATGAAAAGACGAAAACTACTGTCTAGTACGAGCTTAGGAAGGAAGAGGCCGTAGGATCCGTCATGCGTAGGAAGGAAGAGGCCGAAAGAAGCCTAGAACGCTGAACGGCAAAACTCGTAATGGTTGGATAAGCCTCGTACACCTATCTTACGGAAATATAATTAGAAACAACATCAACATTCCTCCAATCTCCTCTAATGCTTGCGTGATCCCAAAGGAGCTGGTGGAGACGTACGAATTACCAATTGCGCAATTCTTGGTAGTGTCTCTACCCGCACATTTCCCACAGTCCCCCCAGATGATGCGTATACTAGCATGGGGGCCTGCGTAAGTGCATTTTTAAAACCCACAAAAAATTATATGAAAGATGGAGTGACGGAACCGCCAACGGTTTTTTTCAATCAACTTGTTTTTATAAACCAGCCTTTGAATACTGACAAAAAAGCTCTAATAGCTCTAATCATCCGTACATAAATACATAATTTCTGTAAGTAACAATAACAACACAAACACATTTCGTTTTTGACAAGCCTATGTATATAACCAGCAATGTATGATAAATCCTAATAGCGTTAGTCATATAAAAGATATAAAAGCACATAGATATAAATGCATAAGGAAGAGTCATAAAAGCATTTATATATCCTGATATTAGAGTCCAGTATTAAGTTATAATAAAAATCTAGTCAGAGCGTAGAACGTTAAGCAATTACGTAAATACTTTGTTAAACTGAAGACACAAGCATAAAAATTAATGTTAATATTAAGTTGTAAATGTGTGCAAATTATTTAAATATTGTTTATATGCTGATGGTTTAGCTTAAGCGCATTAGGCAATTAAGAGCTCGTAGAACGTAGGGATTACTCAGGTATATAATATTTGTAAATGTGGAAATGCGATTCTGTTCTGTTGTGTTACTTTTTCTTACTAGTTTCATGTCTTTTGCGCATGATTATAATCACGAATGGTTACTACGTATCCATTATATGGACTTAAATAAACATAAATCGAATATGATGCATGGCTAAGGATATGCTTCTGTCTTTATCACATGCAGTTCCTCTTCAACCAAAGCATTTGATACCTTACAAAAGGAAGCAATGGGCGAAAAATTAAAAGACATAGGGCTAAATGAGAAAGCAGGAGAACTGATGAACTCATATCTCAGTAAAAGACAATAGTATGCAGTAGTAAATAAAAGAACCAGTTCAACAAAAACTATAGAATATGGAGTACCGCAAGGCTCCATATTAGGACCCTACCTGTTTATATTGTATACAAATTATCTGCACCTGTATTAACTACAAGGTAAATGTTTGATGTACGCAGATGATCTGAAGTTGTTCTATAGAAATAGAGACGATCAAGAAACAAATAAACAAATATGAGAATATTTTGACATTAAAATAAAATGGACAAACACAATTTAACGATAAACGAAGACTTGAGAAGGAAACGAAACTACATTTTTTTAATATGAACGTGAAAATAAAAAATGTCAGAATCAAGGAAGTGAAATCGATGCACTATCATATTAATAAACAATCGCAAAGATCTCTTCGTTTGTCAACAATATTTTTTTTAGCAAAAGAACAGAAGGTAGTGAGTCGTCCGATATAATTAGTGATAATAATTAAATAGGAATAATGTTTGTTAATTACTGATAGACTAAGAAAAAACATTCTATATGTTTCATAAGTATTTTAAAGCCATTATGTCAAAGTAAAAAAATTCATTTAGGTGGGAGGTACATTTAATTATTGTAAAAATGATTTTTTGGAACTTTGTACGCTACATATTAGTATATATAATGAGCATTATGTATATACTTTTATTGTTGTGTTTGTTACTAAAACAACATTCTAAAAATTTACTGTTATTAATCAAAACAGAATAAATACGTGGTTATCAGATTTGGAAGAAGCAATCCATAACGCAGTTTTTGGCAGCATTTTAACCAGATTATTTCGAGAAAAGTTCAGGAATTATGATTCATCCAAGGAAAACATAATGGATATCATCAATAAAATCCAGAAAAATACAGAAAAAAGACAGATATCAGGAAATTTCAAGACATAGAAGACCAGAAAGCATTTTAAACAGCTGATTGAAAGTGACTGATGCATAATCAAGAATAGAGTTAAACCATTTACAGAAGAAAGCAATATAATTCCAAAGAAGCACCTAGGGTTCAGAGAGAAATTAGCAGCCATAGATCAAGCGACAAATCTGGAAGCAATCAAAAGCAAAGCAATAAGGCGAGGGCATACAGTTTACGTGGCAATGATTGACGTCGTGAAAGCTTAATCGGGTTTGGCACGACGGACTGGTGTTCAAAATGTGGGCTCTAAAGTTTCCGCTAGAGCTAACCAAAACAGTAAAAAATATTTTAAGTAACCGTACCTTTCAGATGAAATATGGAAACGAACTATTTTCCACAAGAAAGGCATAGGAGGGGGCGCCTCCTCCTCTACTCAAAGATTCTCCTGTAGCACCCATTCTATTTAATATATTCGTCTGTAACATGTTGAAATTCCAGCACCTAGAACAAGCCAAGTTACTACAATTTGCTGATGACATATCAGTAGTAGCATATAATCGAAATCGGAAAATCGCAAAAAACAAGTTTAAAACGTGCCTAGAAACAATAACCAATTTTTATGAAGACTGGAAAGTTTAAAGCATCAGTGAGAAAACAGAATTAATGATGCTTGGAACACGCAAATACTCAAAACAACCAGTGAATTTCTTGGGAATGAAAATAACCCTTATGAAGAATGCCACTTACATATGAGTTACGACGACAAGCTGGCTTTCGTGCAACATGTAAAGAGAAGGGAACACATAGCAATTCAATCAGCGGTAAAAATGTACTCCATCCTAAAGTATGACACGAAACTGAGAGCGAGAAGAACAACACAATACTGAAGCTGTAGCCGATGAATGGGAACAAAATATGGGTAAATGACCATGAAAAAGTAAAAGGGAGATGCAGGATAGCAGATAACAAACTTCGCAGAAACGCACTAGATGCTCAATGGTTCATTAGAAACACATAGACGACAGAAGCACTCCAAACAAAAAATGTCATAGAAATGGCAGAATCCAATAGAGAAAAGCTCATTCTGAGATTAAAAAGCCATCCAAAAGAGGATCTTCCTAAGATTGCGGAAAATATATAATCAGCTAGAAACACACATCATCAGGACAGTTTCCTGAGTGATTAAGGCGCACCAATCATTGCCACAAGATAGTGACAAGGGTGACTTCATATAAGGGAGTCGTCACCAGCTAACAAAGCTATAGAAAAATTTAACAACTACTTCGTCAACCAGTTGTCGGAAAATAACACCACCCGAGATAATTTACGTACACCGACATGAACATATACTCTGCACTGGGAAATATATCAAAACACACTACAAAGAAGACAAAACAAAATAATCAAAAATATATACATGAGTCGGTACACAGCAACAATAGATGTCTATAGCAATACAGGGATATTAAACATAGAGGAATTAATAAAATACGAAACAATAAAAGAGATTCACAAGATGAAGCTGGGAATAATGGACATTGAATAGAAAATGGTGAGCAAAATCGATATGTATGATTTAAGACAAAAAGAACACTATCTATATCTAGCGAAGTGACCGACAAACAGAATTGGGGAAAATATGGGAAAATATGATATTCACACAAGAACTGAACTTACAGGGTCTGTCCTGAATGAAACCAGACTGACTTGGGCGCAGCGTCGGACAGGAAAACTGATGGTGGGGGAAGGTAGTACGAAGCCTTAGCAACGACAGGCAACAAACCGCAACCGAACTTTGCTTGGAGCTGTGTTACGAAGCAGGTCGTTTGTCGCGTGAGACGCTGTGTAGGTGTTTTGTCCCAAAGCAAAATGTCTCGATGGATGGAGCAACGGTACGCAATTAAATTTTGTGTCAGACTCGGGAAATCTGTGAGGGAGACTCTGGAAATGTTGAGAACAGAGTACGGGGATGAATGCATGACTAAATCCTAGGTTTTTGTCTGGTATAAGGCCTTTAAGGAGGAAAGAGAGAGCGCTGAGGATGAAGAAAAAGGTCGACCGCCAACAACAACTAAAACGAAGGAAAATGTTGAAATGAGTGTATGATTAATTGACGATGAGCCAAAATTCCCATAAACGCAAGTTCACGAGATCGTGAGGGACCACCTTGGAATGTGCCAAGTTGGTGCCCAAAATCTTCACCGACGCCAGCAAGGAAACAAGACTGACGATTGCGCAAGATCTGTTGAAGCGTGTGGAAACTGACCCAAATTTCTTAAAGAATCTCATCACTGGCGACGAAACTTGGGTTTTCCAGTATCACCCGGAGAGCAAACGGCAGAGCGCAGAATGACACACGTGGCAATCTCCTCGTCAAAAAAAGGCACGGATGACCAACTCGAAAATCAAAACAATGCTCATTGTTTTTTCACACTGCCAAAGGAGTCGTCCACAAGGAGTTTGTCCCAGCAGTAACAATGGTCAACTCCAGTTTTTACGTCGAAGTCCTCGAAAGACTTTAGAACGCGTCGCCCGCGCTCGTCCAGATACCGCGTACGACACCTGCACCAAGCCTGAACCACGACAACGCACCCAGCCACACGGCGAAGATTGTGCAGGACTTTTTGACCAAGAAAATGTCACTACGCTTTCACAACCTCCCTACAGCCCTGATGTGTGCCCTTGTGATTTCTTTGTGTTCCCCCGGCTCAAGAAGGACCTCAAAGGACGCTGATTCGAGTCCATCGAAGTTGTTCAAGCTGCTGTGACAAGGAACCTGAACAGCATTTCGTAAAAGAAGTTCCAAGACGCATATCTTCAATGGCAGAAACGCTGGAAGCGCTGTATAGATGCCCAAGGAAGTTACTTTGAAAAATATTGATTGTACTTTGCAATAGTTTGAATAAATCGATTCAAGATTGAATTAAAAAGACACATACATGATCAGGAACAGATAATGCATGAAAAACTTACAATTTGTTGCAATACTTGCATAATATTCTCCAATTTTTGAATTATATAAAAATAAATTCTACGCTTGTAATAGCCATAAAGGCTTTTCTAGCTTGTGTAAATAAATTTAAAAAAAAAACAAAGTTGCACATATTACGCACAGGATGTTTTTTGGCACAACAATCGATTTTGATCGACTTTTACTAATTTCATCAATGACAGAAGCACAACCACAACACAATGGAATTATGCAAACCAGTTGAATCATAAACAGCCTTTTCTGATAATCCTTCATCAATAAAATAAATAAAGTAGTTTGAGTGTACTTGCAATTTTTCTAATCACCAAATAGCAACAGTTGAAAACCATATGTACATCCACTTAAAAAGATATGTGCAAAAAACTATATGTACAACCACTTAAAAGATTTGTGCATAGTAAAATACATTGTATGAATATATAAATAATTCATTTTTGCAAAACACATTTGTGAGTATATGCCATTTATATTATTACTTTTGCTAGTTTATTTGTTCGAATGAATGGACCACCCACATCATCCCACGGATATGAAGCTTTTGTTTAACAT
Organism: Adranes taylori; assembly: GCA_009867245.2. Taxonomy (NCBI): domain Eukaryota; kingdom Metazoa; phylum Arthropoda; class Insecta; order Coleoptera; family Staphylinidae; genus Adranes; species Adranes taylori. Next base: position 15,521 of record WYDF02115739.1, read on the forward strand.
TGGAGGTTGTTTCATTTATTACTACAGCAACTAATACTTTCACTTTTTACATCTTAAGTACATTGCGCGTACTATATAGTAACATTATTATAATAAATTGATGACTTTTAAAATTGATTTAAATATTCTTGTGCTGTGTTGACGCATTTCTAATGCCGGCTGTTTTGTCAGCGAAATGGATAACTCATTCACCGCAAAATACTGGGATTACAGTTGAATTGACAAATAACTTGGAGGATTGATATGCTCAAAGACAGTTATTTTATCCAAGTCCACAAATCTGGAGACATAAATAATTGATACGAATTTTTTTCTTATAAAAGCAGGATCGTGGTTTTGTTATTATTCTCTTTATATAACCGCCGAACCGCTTTATTTCTTTTCGCAACACAAATAATGCTCTTGAATGATTCTGAAATAGGGTGTGGAGATAAATAATTGTTATTATTTGTATTGCACACATTTATGTATATATTGTTATAGGTAAACACAAGTAGAACGCAATAATAGCTTTACAAATTGTTGTTTATTGTTGCAAATATATATAATATATATAAGGACCCTAAGCGCGATTTTTAATTGACTGGCAATGTATTGTGAAGCTAATTATAATGCAAAAATTGTTAGGATGTTCCGTACCATTTTCTATTAGCAAAAGTAAAAGATAAAAAGTATCGAACTAGATTTAAATTGATTTTTTGTTACTATTTTGTTCGTCCCCTGGGGATGGTTATGACAAACTATAATTACGATGTGTCGACGCTCGAATTTCAAAGGTTGATGTTGGTTTGATTATTGGAACGTCGGCTTTACTGTTGATAAATGTGAAGATGTCGTCCAACTATTAAATAGGATCGAAGATAGAAATACGTAGTTGCGTGATGTGATTGCTTAATGGATCATCATTGTCGTTGAAGATATTGACGTTCCTATGGTAAGCGATGCTGCTTGGCTTGATGATTGACAGCTGCTTACTCCTGGTTCCATTAAAGTGTCGACTGACAGGGGAAGGGTTAAAAAAATTTAAATGCAAAAAAGAAGAAAAGATGAAAGTGAGAAATTCAAGATGAGAAATCGAAAAGAATCTGTCGAAGTGTAGGTTGCGTTGTGTAAGTTTGATGATTATAATTTATCGTAGATGTTTGTTGTAGATTTAATTTGTTTTATAGTTAATTTCAAAATGATGATTAAATTGAAATTGACTTTACGCTACTTTTCAACAAATCATAACCACAGCTGAGATAAGCACTCGCTGACCGTAAGATAGCTATGATTGTTTTATTGTTAATTATGACTTCAGATAGAGCGAGGTTTTCACGTCAAATCCAAAGAACACAATTCCCAAAATGCGTCTGTGAATGCTAGATTGCGTGGACCTTTTTGTGTGGAATTCTCTGGCGAAAAGTTGCTTTGGACGGGTGTCTGGCTGGTCAGTGGCACTTTTGCGTGACTTTGACGATACTATCGCCGTGACCTGAAGGAAATTTCTACTAGAAAATTTTAGGTAGGTTGTACTTCAGACCAATAAAAAAGTTTTTCCTGATCCTTTGAGATTTCTAAGGATCAAAGTTACATTATTTTCTTGCTTTGCATAAACAGTGCTGGCAGAAATTTTGCGCCACCAAAATCTTAGACGCATTGCATTGAAAACGCCATTTGCTAAAATGCGTGGAACAAACATCCAATCAAATTCTGTTATGACCTTCGCACAAACGCTGTTTTCGAGTTCTCTATCGGTCTGCGGGTTTGTATCGTACTCACCCACAATAATAAGAAAGCAAACTCAACTTGAAATAATATAATTTTCGATAATACCTTTCTACTATCCCTTTATTCTTTAAGTATTTTCATTATTTGATGATTTGTTTAATTGAATTATTTACTATTATTGAATTGACTAATATTATTTGATTTATTATTTAATTATTTTATAAATAAAAGAATTACTTAACGCTCTAGTGCGTCATGCCTAAGCCGTCGTTGCTTACTCTAGATAGTTTTGTAATAGGTTTAGTTGCTTGTTGCTGAGCCCTTAGAGGTCACTAAATATTCTTTTTAATAAATTCTGATCTAATAAATTCTCTTCTGGTGTTCGCCTTTTATATCATTTCCTAATATGATACAATCCTCTATCAATAATTTTGGTGGTGGATTATCTAAAATAATCTCCTACTTGAACTTCTAATTAAATAAGTAGTAATATTTAAAAGCGATATCCCCCATGTCCCTTAAGTGGGTGTCACTACAATTCGTCGAAAACAATTCGTTGGTGCAAAGTTAACGGCTCGTTGAAAATGTAGTGGGTGAAATACGTTGTCGTAAAACGTAAAATAATAAGAATGAAAAATTATATTGCATATATTGTAATGCGAAAATATCCTATACGTGAGAATAGTCACTCACACATCTTTAAGGCACAAAGGATACCGACAGCAGGCGACATGAGATCAAGCTTTGTGAAGAGTCTTGCCGCTTTCTCTTTCACGTCGGCGAAGTGTTTGATAGTTGTGCCTACTCGAACTTGCGTATGTGTAATTGTCTGTAAATATTACTTCCGTATTGAATATTATATCATTCTTATGGCTCGGGGCTTTGATCTTTTTCGCGGGATTTGGAATTTATTTCAATGTTAATTTGTATTAATATTACTATTATTTGGTAATTATTTATTAATAAATTAATTTGTTAATTGCTATATTATATTTGAAAAATTGAATTTGATTTGATTAGTCAATTTATATTACATTAGAGGAATACTAATTGAATTGATGAATTATTAGAGAATTGCTTATTGCAATCATTAATTAATTGAATTAATGGAATAGGATAATCATATATCATTATACAGCCACCTATAGGACAGTTTCAATAAGATCTTTGAGACCAAAAATTAAAACAATTCAAAAAACAATGTGGTAGACTAGAATAGTAAAATAGGAATTCAAACGGGATTCATATCCAGCAAATCCGTAGATACCAACTATTTCACTCAAATGGGGATACCTTTTTTTTTACGAAAGCCTGAATGGTACAATTTTGTACCATTCCCAATTTGGGGAATGATCCCAATTTTGTTTTTTGGACATTGAAGTTCAACTGCCATTTCGCCATTTTCCTGGGTGCGAAACAGTAAATTCTTGTAGAAAATTACTATTCAAATTGAATTTGCTAGTCATTCAGTTAGTATACCACAGATATAAGTAATTACAAATAATTGTTACAATTACAGACTTATTATGCACGGGTACCTATACACAATATAAATGAACTAAATTAAAAGGTGTGAAAACGATTAATGATTACACTATTCAGATATGTTAAATTAAAACGATTGTATAATATCCGTTAACTTCAATCCGAAAAAGAAAATAAGAGATCAAAAGCGAATATATCGGGATGCGTGAATTTATAACATGTTTCAACACCGTAAGCCATTTGTAAATGTCGACTATATGTATGAAGCATGAAAAATGTTGCTTGAATAATAATAGTGTGCGCTACCGGTTTTTTCTTTCTTAAGGTAAAAGTTCTACAGCTGTTTTACTTAAAGCAATAGTAGAGAAATATATTATCATATAATTTTTGTATTGTATATGTAATTGTACAAAGTATCATTTCTTGTAATAATTTTACAGGAAATCAAAGATTCACATGAACTATGTGAACTTTTCATAATTGTAAATTATTAAAAGTATTTATAAATTGTTGTAAAGTATTAAATTTAATCAGGAATTCTGATTAGTAATTCTGACTCTGGTATCGTTGCGCATATATACATAATGCATTCAATTCATACTAGATTTGATTTTTTTTTATAAAAATATGTAATGATTATGTTCCTGTGTCCAAAAATATGAACCCAGATAATGCATACCAGTTATCTACAACACATTGTATGTTTTTTATATTACGAATTCTGAAAAACTGTAATGACAATGTGAACTTGCTTATACCGGGCGTACGCAGCTTATACCAGCTTTTGAATCAAGGGGGAGGGCAACCGTTTGTTATAATTGAGCACATTATTCATAATAAATGGAAGAAATCATTTTTGACCTCAGGAAGATTTGACCTCAGATCAAATTTTCAACTCAGGCGAAACTGGTCTGAACATTAGAATGCTACATTCAAAAACCTTAGCAGCAAAATCCGATATGCTTGTGGGTTTAAAAAAATAAAGAGAGTCCCAATCCAGCTGCCGGCAATGCTTCTGGTTCTTTGAAACTAAAGCCTTTGCTTATTGGAAAGTATAAAAACCCAAGAGCCAAACTCAAGACAGTCAAAGTCAACTGTGTGCCAACAATGTACAGCAAAGAAGTGCATGGATAGATAGCATGATTTTTAGTGACTGGCTTTTAAAGAATTTGTTCCTGTCACTGAAGCAGTTTTGAAAAAAGAATAAGCTGTCCAAGCTATTTTATTATTGGACAATACGCCATCTTATCCAGATGTCAAAGAACTGCGCAGTGGTGATATTAAAGCTATATTCCTACCCCCGAATGTGACATCCATTATACAACCCCTACACCAAGGAGTTCTAGAAATGATGAAGAAAACTTACCGGCGAAGGCTTCTCTAGATGTTGATTGTAAAATTAGACGAAGGATTGACTGTTTATGAAGCCTTAAAGCAAGTCACATTAAAAGATGTAGCATACTGGATTGCTTCAGCGAGGTACGAGATGAAAACTACCACCATTCAAAAGTAATGGAAAAATATATTTGGCTTAGATGGACCCCCTAAAAAAGTACCAGAACAGGAGAATGTGAGCGAATTAGTTCAACTAGCCTATGAGCTATCTGTTTAAATCAAATCAACAGAGAGGAAATTCGTGATTGGTGCTATGAAGATATCTAGATAAAGATTACCAATAAGGAAATAATCGATATGCTTAACGGTGCTAAAGACAGTGAAGAAGACGACGATATGGATGAGATAACTCCAAAATTATCACATTCCGATGGACTAAAACTAGCTCTGGCTTACATAGAGCAACAAAAAGAGTGTACACCACATGACGTACTATTCAGCGTTGACGTGACATTCCATCATCTTAGAGAGGACCGAGGTTAACTCAGAAAACAATTAAAGACTTTTTAAGAAATAATTTCATGTCCCTTCTTGCTTACAGGTCTGTAATTACGTTTATTTTATGTTTTTTATACAATAAATTTTTGTATAAAGTTTTTACTTAACCTCCCTCCGTATTATTAGAGTTTTTCCATAGGTATCCAAAGTGGTCTCGCTCCGAATTACCTCGGATAATCTCGAACCTAGTGTACTTGTAGTCAATTCTCGGAATTCTACGACCCAAATGCATTACTATACATTTTTCAGAATTGTTTACATTATTTACTAATATTATTTAAATCCCTTTGGAGTCTATTTGTATCTTTTGACGGATTTGCACATACTTTGGCATCATCCACAAAAAAGGATATCTTCAACTTACTATTTGATTGAGATCAGCAATGAAAACAAATGAATTAAAAAGTTAATTCCAGCTTTGTTTCTCATAGATCGATAGTGGAATGACTTGTACATTTGTTACAAAATTATCTTATTAAAGTAATAGATGTTCCACTAGTAATTTTCTGCCGTCGTCTGTGATGATTGAAATGATGTTATAGAATTTACAATTAGAGAAAAGCACAAACGCTTTAGTTCCAGTTATTACAATGTGATATGAAACAAGTCCGCGCGTGCTCCAGAAGACAACATATTTCATATAATTTATTTTCAATCAAACAGTTCCACATATCTGAAATGTATGGAGTCCAGCCTATAGTCAGTTGGATTATTGACCATGTTAAAGTCGTTTGCATAGAATTGGTTAAATGCCTGGGATTTCAGACATATAATTTATAAAATTTAGAACTCGTGCCAGATAATAAACCGGAAGTGCATCTCTGGGTGCAAAAAATGTGAGATTTAAAGTCTTTAGGTTTCGCAAACATACAACAATGCTGGATTATATTTTAACTTGAAAAATCTTGTCAGCAAGTTGCTTGTCAGCTGTGTGGATTCCCAAATGTTATTAAGTGATATGAATACTGGGCGCGCTCTTTCAATTCCATTTCCTATACCCATGTCATCTCCTGCATCGTTAAAGAAACTCCCAAGGTACAAAAACAGCTTTCTTCTACTTTTTCTACTTTTTCGCCATCGATCTCCAGATTATATGTCGATATTTTTGGTTTTGATTACGTTGAGATTTAACAATCTGGCATATTTAACAAGTCGACGGAACGAATTTTTCGGACCGCATACTCCGATTGTCCAAAAAGACCAGATTGTCCCAAGCTTTCAGTCAGCGTCTACATAATAGTTTTGTCACTTGTATTTATATACTTTCTCATGTCCCAATTTAAGATTATTAGGAATAGAATAAATCCCTGCTTAACAATAGAGTTAATGGTAAACCACGGTACAACATAGAACACCTTTTGCTTTTTGTTGTTCACTGTCAACTGTCACTAGGTTCTTTACGCTTCCAGTCACCACATCGTAGGCTTAAGACACTACAGAAGTCAGAATGCCAACTTTTGTTAACAGAAAGCAACAATATATATTGCGCATACATTAGCTTTTGGCAACCTGGCATATTCTAGAATAGTTGAATAGTTCCGAGACAGTGTAATATTTTTTAGCAAGATTAAATAATGTAGTTAAAATTTTGCGTGGAACTGGAACACAATCTTTCAATAATCCACTTGTGGTTTTCTCTTTGGATCACGCAGTTCATTTATTTTGAAAAATTTCAAAGCTATTTCTTCTACCGATTACAAATATTTGTTCTGTTCATTGATTTTATTTAATTATTTTAAATAATTTAAAGATATGAATCAGTTTACGATCAGCCTGAGAGTTAAAACTATAGCACATCAGCATGCAGCGATGCACATGTTTATATATGTGGGCAGCGGAAATCAGTCTCATTATGTGCACGTGCCGTGGCGTGTCAGTTTTCTGCGGCAAGTCTTTGTCTCCTGTGTTTTTATTGGTCTCTTTCTCATCTAGAAAATACGAAAAAAATAAAAAAGGAATCCGTAATACAGAAAACATAGCTTTTCGTTCTTCAACCCACTCATTATTTCAGTAGCAGTTTTATGTTACGTACTTACTGATTTGAAAATTTAGCCACTCGATTAAGTGACGATTTTGCATTATATATTTCTGGCAATGGTTATTTGACTCTTATAAACAATTTTATGGTAATAAGTTTAAATTATATTAAATCTTTTAAGACCTAAGCATTCGATTGTCGGGACACCAATAATTGGCTCAAGAACATTTTTATCTCATCATTTTTTGATGAGATAAACTCGCTCCAGGCGTCTGGAGCTGTAGGTGGTAGCGGAGAACCAGATGGTGTCGTAGACAGTTACGTTGGTCAGCATACGTGGGGTGCGTGGACAACGTAGCTTGATTGGTCTATATGGAGTTTGATATTTATCAGCTTTGTTGGTATTAGCTTGGCGTAGCCCTACCTCCTTCACCATAATGATACAGTAGAATTTCGACTAACCGTCAATCTTTTAACTGTCAGTCTCTATTAATCGTCAGGTCTCAGAGAAAGAAAATGCAAAAAATGAATCGTGCATATACAGCACTAGATGATAACCCGTCGTAAAACGACTATCCATTACCAGGTCATATTTTATTTACTCAAATGAGTTGGGTTATATGACCCTACCGGCGTTTTTCGTAATCCAAAAGAGTTGGGTTATTTGACCCCTAACGACTTTTTTCGTAACCCAAAAGACTTGTGTTATTGGCTCAACTTGCCTCAACTTGGATTAACTTGGGTTCACTTGGGCCAACTTGGGTCAAAAGCGTTCCAGATAGACGGACAGACGGAAAGACAAAGCTAGACGTTTATATATAAGTATCAAAAGCGTTCCAGACAGACGGACAGACAAAGCTAGACGTTTATTTA
>WYDF02115740.1:0-10270 GCA_009867245.2 Adranes taylori
TAGGCCTTTTATAAGACTAATCGGCCTTCTGTTTTTGGGGATTGCCGGATCTCTATCCTTTTTTGGAATTGTGGTGACGATTGCGTGCTTCCAATCTTTAGGATAATAGGAGATTTCCATCATAGTATTGTATATCCAAGTAATATCCTCAATTACCGTCTTTGGCAGGAGTTTTATAGCGCGGTTTGGGATATTATCTTCACCCGGCGACTTTTTAGAGTTTAAACTTTTTATCACATTTTCTACTTGTTCTTGCTCTATTCTGATTTGTTCTTCACTTGCCATATTAAAATTCACCATTTTTTCTTTGGTTTTTTTAATTTCTTTTTCTATTTTTGGATTGGACTTGTCGTTGTTCATAAACTGTTTTCTGAAGTGGCTAGCTAATACTTCTGCCTTTTCTGTCTCTTCAAACACGTATCTGTTTTCGTCCTTTATTGGGGCATTATCTTTGGAGCCCTTTTTCACTCTTCTGATTAATTTCCACAACTCTACTTGCTCATCCTTACAGCTTTCTTCAACCCAATCATCCCACTTTTGTTTTTTCTTTTCCTCCAACATTCTGTCCACTTTAGCTTGTAGTTGCTTTAACTTCACTTTGTTGTGCGGATGTCTATGTTTTTTCCATAATAGCTTTTCTTTATTTTTTTCGGCGATTAAATCTCTTTCTGATTTGTTTAGCCCATATTTGTTTGTTCCGCGTACCACCTTTTTTGCTTTTTCAAGATTTGTTTGAATTGTTTTGGTGATCTACTCTACTGCTTGATCAATGCTGTTTGATGATTTGTGTTGCTCTATTTTTGTGTAATTCAGGGTGTCATATTGAACAACTTGTTTAAATAGTTTTCGAATGTTCAATATGTAGCACATAAAGCGTTCAACACATTTGTCTATTATTAGCGTTATTAGTGTAAGTCACAGTCGCACTCCACATTTGAGACAAATCGTCTCATCTTTGGCTTTTTCAATGCACTTGTCACATGTCTGAGCAAAAACACGTAGATTTGGTGTATGTAACTCACATTGTCAGGAATCGACTCTTCTTGGTTGCGTTTCAACTTGTAGGAAACAAAAAGTGTATCATTCAATTCCGGTGAACCATAATCAATAGGCATAAAACACAAATGGTCTTGTTGAAATTTTTTTTGAGTTTACAGAAAATCTCGTTAGATATATGCTTCTTATTAGTGTTGTACGTTAAAGCACTCTTTACAGCACTTGATATTGTCACATAGCGAAATGCTTTTAAATGATAAGCTTTTAGGATTTTTAAAGCATATGACTCCTCCAAATTTTTTATTACATTCATCACAGTGAGTGTTACCCCCAGGTTGACTGGCGGAGATTGTTAGCAACATGGAGATGTAGCACCACATCTATGTTTATCCTTTACGCTGAATGATACATGACAATGTTCGCAATGGTATCCATAGCAGAAGGTAGAAGTTAATGATGTAATTACATTGTAGTGATTATTATAATAAATTAAATTGATATTCTTTTCTGCAGTTGGGCCTTTAAATATAACGTCTCTGCTTTTCCTTCCATAATTATATACGGTAATATGGTAATCGCTTGATGTTGTTATAGTTACTGTAGTTCTTTAATAACGCCATCTTATTCGGGTATTGTTACGCCTACATCTATCAATAATTGCAATACTACTCTTTGTGTAGCTTTCCAATATTTCTTCAAATATTTCGAGAATTTGTATCTTTATTATCATTTGTAATTGCAATTCTGTTTCGTAATAGGTACAATATTACTGCGTGCAGAACATTCTTCTCCACAGGAATTATAATAAGTACTGGATCATTTTTTTCTGCGCCTTACAGGCATTCTAACTTGCGTTACACTCAAACAAAACGGTATCAATGTTTATACCAGAAGAATTACTCTGGAATATACTTTCCATACATCACCAACTCTAAACTTCTGATGCATCTCGAAATCCGAGCCAACCAGGTTTTTGTTTACAGTGTTTGCTACAGAATGTGAGACCAACTTTATTGGTGGGACGCACTTCCTTAGTTGCATACTTAATCATATCCACCACAGCTTCTTTGATCTAAGTAATCCGATTTGCTGCATCACGGACCGGTTTAATTGTGGACTCCAATTTTCGACCTTTTAAATATTTTACATAATTCAAAATTATTTCCCTTAAATCCAAAATTACCCAAAATGGTCAAATATACAATAATATTATTTACCTATAATTTTATCTAGCTTCACGCATGCAACGATATATTACCTTTTAGTGTTATTTAACCACAGTATTATATCTATAAGGGTTCCAGTTCAAAAGTACCATAAGAAATATTCACCACCAAAAACTAACCAACATTTGATCAGTTTTCTATCATTTGACCTTGAAAGTATAGTCCATCAAAGTATAGTCTATCAAAAAATACAATATAGGAAAATACAACTGCCACATTAGTTCATTTAAACCTTCAAAATGTCGTTTGAACTACTATTGTGCTGCGAACTAAAAAAGTTTGGAAATAAAAAAATTAATAAATCTAATATACTGTCACGTTTAAATTTGTAACCTGGAACAGGATAGCAAGTTCTACTGCCAATCAAAACATACTCAATTCAACTGGGAATAGGAGTGTAACGATTTATTTAGAGCGTAGCCAAATCAATTAAAAAATTATTTGGGTGTTTCAATAAGTTCAACTCTACTAAAATTGATAATTAAACAATAAGTTATGGAACCTTGCTTGATTAAAGCCGATATTTAACCTTAATAAAGCAAATACGGTGTATGAATTCATAACACACCATTCAAACAGAACACGTTTCATTCTCAAATATTAATCACAAAATAATTTATTTTACATTCAATAGCAATTATAGTGGGTTTATAATTTTGCCAAATAATAAAACAAATACTGTTGATATACATAAATGTTAATCCGGATACAACACAATTTTCCTCCAAACCGATTACAAATAGAATAACGATCAAGCAGCATTCAATTAATAATAATAATAATTAGAGAGTAATTACTACAGAATTGGTTGACTAACAGCATCACAATATATAATACGGTCCTGATTAATTTGATTTCGGTAAAGGTTTATCAGCCACCGGTACACTTTATTTTCAATACGTAGGTAAATATAGAAACTTGTAAGCAAGATTTAATTAAAAGTTCATTAACTAGTAGCTTGTTATTAAATGAAAATTAGTTACTTACATCGGAACGTCTGCCATTTTTGTCACAATAACCATCGGAAATTAAATTATGTCAAATAAAAAAGATACGTATTTAAAAATTAACTAACGGACTGGTTGCGAACTGATCATTTCTACTCAATTTGCCCTATTATACTTTCATATCGGCGCACGCGATATTTTGTAGCAAGTTTTGGCAGAAGGTTGCTGCATCTCCACATCTCACTTCGGCTTATTAGAAAGCCTATTAGTTCAATTAATTTTTATTATCTCTCTATTACACCGGAACGCAAAAACTTATTTGCGCAAAAAGAGTTTCTTCATTTCCTTTTTGCTTGTAGTTCCTTGCTTTGCGACAAGTTTTCAGCCTACAAAGATACATCTGTATTCTACTTCATTTCGCGTGTCTATTTTTTGATATACTGAATCTCTATTTTATTAGGCAATGAATTAATTTCACTTTGTAAAATTAAATAAAATTAAGATGATAGTGCTACATTGTTTTATGTTATGGAGGTTATTGATTTAAATGATTTCCCATCTTTTTAGATACAATTCTCTAAGATTGATTTGAATGATATCCCATCTTTTTGGATATAATTCTCTAAGATCATTTTAAATATTTAAAAAAATTTACAGTCGAATCTAAAGATTTGAATACGTTTAATATTGTTTGGCATTATAGACCCCCCATAAAGTTTTGACCTTGAAAGTTAAAACTTCTTATTTAACTCAAGTAACACTTCAATTTATGTCATCAAATTAAACTTGCAGTATTTAACACCTAACATTTCAAGTTTAACTTGATGGAATAACATAACTAACAACTTAAGCACTAGAATAATTATACAAAAAATAAAAAAATTATCACGAGTATATTTGAAAAAGAAATTTTCCAAACACTTTAATTTTATGATACTCTTCTCCAAACTAATTATTTTTCGGCCCGAAAACTGTAGAAATACTATCAAAACAAGAAAAATGTTATAATAATTCATTAGAATAAAATAAATGACTTTCTCAGTTTACAATTACATATAGTATTTATGGAGAACACTTGTATAAGTTATACGCAGACACTTAGTTAAAGTTAACACCAAATATAAGAGTATTTGTTTAATGACATCGAGAATTTTCACGCCGATCACCATATCTTTCGTCGTAACAATATCTTTACAGCGTATTTTATCAATATAAAAACTACGAGAAAAAATATAGTTAAGAAATTACCCTTGAAAATTCCTAGTATTTGAAGAACAAGAACTTGACACTGTTGGCACTTCCGTTTTGTTGTAATGCTGTTTGGTGTCAGCTGGGACAGATGTCCATGTATAGGTGCTCTAAGTGTATAAGTAGATTATTAAACGATTCTATAAACCAGTCTTTATCGTTTGGTATTTTAACATTCCCATTATCTGTATTATTTTAATTATTTTCCTACTTATAAATGTTTACTTCAGAATAATCACAGATCAAGTCAAATTGAATAATTAATACATAAAAATTCCTGATTGATTATCATTGTATAAAATTTTATTATATATAGAATAAAACTTGATCTGTGAGTGTCAGAAATATGATCTTAACCGTTAAGTTCTAGCTGTGGACCGCGCGGGATGCTGTCAGATCTAGACATTCAGAGAAAATCACAAACAAAATTATAATAGGTACGCGATCCTGCTCTGTCCCAACTGGCACGATAGTTTTCTAAATGTTTATCTTTTAGTTGTTTTAAGTTTTGATTTTCTTTGAAAGCTTGAATGAAACTTTTAAATTTATTTTGCATTAATATGTACCTGTTTTTCTAATAAATGGGAGGTGCCTATTACTTAAACATAGCAGTTGTTAAAGATCTAGTACAACACTGTCTGGATTAATGAAACGCAATTAATTTAGCACAAATAAACAAGTGAACAATAAAGTGATTACAAGAGATACAATTGTGAGCAATATAACAAATTAAAAGTATTTTAGTAACATCCTCTAATTTTTTTATATTCCACTTGATTTTCTTTAAAACTATACTTAATATGAGGTGTCTAACTTTATGGGTTTCCAAAATATAGTCTACTAGCGGAACCGGCAAACATTGTTTTTCCCCCCATCTGGTAACCATATTTGCCTAGACAGCTCTGTTGTTGATCTCGTGAATACGTCGTCCTTTCATGATTTTTTTTATCTCCATATAAGGTGAAATTGGTAGAGGAGGAATCAGAAGGATGTTGGTTTTCCCAAAAATTTTCAACGAAGTGGGCGCAGATGCATTATCATCGTGCAATCGCCAGAGGCCTTGCCACAAATTCGGACGTTTTCTTTAGATTACTTTACGTAACCGGCGTGCAAGTGCTTTGTTGGCCGGTGGTTTGTTGGCCGTACGAACTCATGGTACACTATGACATAAATATCGAAGAAAACTTAGTGAGCTTTTACTTTTTCAGAAAGCTTTCATTGGAAAGATAGGGCCTTACTTTTGACATCATATCCATACATTTATGTTTTGATCCCAGATATTATTTGTATGATTTGATACCAGGTATGATTTGTATGAGGTATAATTTTGTATTTTCGTTAATTTCATTAAGCAGCGTCAATTCTAGACTGCTATTGATCGAATTTCAACAATTTGGGAACAAATTTTACTATCACTTGTCTCGTGCCTGGAACATCTGAAATAATAGCTTGACGTGAGCCAAATTTAATGCCAACATCTCGATCAACTCCTTTGATAGTGATTTGGCAGTTGTTCTTAACTATTTTCTCCACCATGTTCATGTTATTATCAGTTTTGGATGTGCTATAGAATAATTACCAAAAGCAACATTTAGCATGTCCTGCACTGTGCTGCACTTTATTTTATTCTTAGTACAAAAATTAATGCAAATTCTTTATTCTATTTTTCACCTTATTGACTTTTTGGCTTATTTTTTGAGATTTAGGAATGCCTTTACGTAGGTCACCATAATGGCTTATCGGCTTATCAGACCAGTGTTTATTTTTCATGAAGGGACTGTCGGGCTCGTTTGACTGACTCTACCAACTAAACCCTTTCCCGCGCAGCTTTACTAAACACTCCGGAACTACGTGTGAGCATTACTTCAGAGTGTATAGAAAGGTATTACTGCTGGTATTTATTTTCTCCGCTTTATCCTCTCCAAATTATTTGACCTTCGCTGTAATACTACCACTGGTGTCGTTCCCTCAATCTTTTATCATCTTCTCGCTCCTTACTTGCGTGACAACACCCGCCAGGCTTTATGATCACGCACTAATCGCCTACCGATTTCCTCAATACTGAACTTGAGGAAATCGAGAGTAGGCTAGAGTAGGAGAACCGAGGAGAGTGCCTTCCTGCTCCCCCACGCAACATCCCACTTCCTTTCCGTTTGAAACTTCCCCTCTGTCTTATCTTCTCTACCTTGCATTTCCTTTATTTTTCTTTAATCTTACACCTAATGCCTATCCCTCTACCCTCATTTCCTAAACACTCTCTCCAATTCTCTGCTAGTTCTCTCTTATCCCCATTCCACTCTATTCCATTACATTATTTCACCCAGTGTTCCCATTTTTCATCCTTTTCGTCCCAAAAATGCTACTTTTCATTTTGCAGTATAACATGTTATTTGAACTAATAGGTACATAATTTATAATTACAACTAAGTCTTTAAAAAGCGGGTAGTTCAAGATGTTTGGTACCATTTCACCAATTATTATAAGAGATTATCAGCACCTTTTTTATTAGGTGCATCCCTGTCGCAATATTTTAATTAGAACAGTGATTATTAGGACAGTGACGCTCCTAATAAAAAAAGATTGATCAAGTATTTTGTATTTTTAGTACTTGTTAGCTAGATGATAGCAGTTTTTTAATTGCCATATTTAATTAAATTAAATACTTGCAAAGATTTGGGGTATCTAAATTCTAAAACAGAGGGTGGTCTATAATTAAAGTGACAGCATTACGTATAATTTAAATGTCTCAATATATTTCATATTATATCAATTTTTATAATATTAAAATCTATATACAATTAGAATAGGAAATGATTATTTACGATAAAACTGAGTTAGCATTTTGCTTATAATTGTACCTTACATCAATGCATTTGTTTATTGTCGTAATGACATAGTTCTACAATTTGCAAACTAATTTTTACGTACATTTCTTGTTGACTATGAAAAATACACCTTCGAACATATATCGATGTCAATATACATTATCAATTACATCATGGTAGTTTTTAAAACATATGTAATTCTTTTGCTTACGTTAGAGAAATTCTTTATTAATCGTTTTTAAAAGGGTATTTCATTTATGGGATCTTCACAATTAAATAAAAATAATTACCATCCAAATTACGATCTGAAATAATATCAATATCAAATTAAATAATATATAATAATTTCGAAAAATGTTTCTTAATCATTTATCACTGTCCTGATGGTTACAAAGGTGCTGCTGATTCATTATAATTATTGGCGAAATAGTTCCATACATCTTAAATTAGCTATTTTTAAGACATTTGTTATAATTGTAAATTGTTCCTTGTTGGTATTACGTAACGAGTACTTTAATACTGGTAGCAAAAAATTGTATAGGGAAGCAAGATTTAATTTATATTAATGAAACAAGAAAAGTACATCTGCAGCTATTATGTACCTCGAGCTATCTCTAGTACAATATGTCCAGACAATTAGGTTGATTCGGTTGACGAGGAAGAGGAAGTTGAAATGTCTCTATGATCCGAAGCCAAGGTTGTCTCTATGATCATACGGAGATAGAGCTAATGTATTTATTTTCTAAGTAAAGATCGTATTTTTGACGGATTAGAATATATATTGTTGTTCATATCATCAAAAAAGAAAAAAAATCCTTATACTCTTGTACCGGAATCTATGGGCAACAATTTTCTTTACCCCTTTGGGTTTTCCGTCACTGTATTCTCGGTCTGATGACAATATACTTTATTCCACAATCCAACAAACTCATACTAATTTTCTCCGCGTATTCATCTTTCATCAGACCGGTAACAGCTTTATTTTGTAGAGGTATACGAATTTGATTATCGATAGAAAACTTGGCGGTATCAAATCTATATAAATTTTATTTCATGTCGTTCTTTAATGTTGTATGTGCATAGTAAAACTGACCGCGTGCATATAACAAATTTTAGTGTATCCCCTTATGTCCGTTTGGTATACTGATAGAAGAAATCGAACTCAAGTGTTTGGAAGTTCGAGGACGGCGAAACCAGAACTGAAAATGGGCTTATTGTAGGTTACCTTTTGGCGACATAGATGAATATCCGCAAAATTTTCCCTAAACTGGGTGCAATTTCACAAACTTAAGCGGGCAATGAGACTACGAACCCCACGCCGTTTACTCAAATCCTCCTAGTGAGATACGAGTTTATTGTCTTTACGCTTATCCACATTGTCCATACATTTACCGTATACAGAATTATTTAGATGCTTGTAAATATTTTTCTGTCGTTTGTGGCTCTAGTACGTAAGTCCATCTTCAATTGTATATAATCTTTAAGCCAGGTCAATTGATTGAATTCCAAAATGCGGTAAAGTTTTGTAATTTTGAGGTCATTGTCTACAGCCTATTATAAGGTGCGATAATGCACAACATATTATTCTTTATTCATCAAATTGGGAATTTAGTCGGTTTGAATTTTGAAGGGGGTTGAACGAGATAAGACACATCATTGTGTGCAGCATGCAACTCTTGTGAATACTGAACGTCAACTTCCAAACGTAACCTTTAGGGGAATCATCGGAGATATTCATTACTATAAATTTACAAGATCCAGAATTATTGAGGATTTTGCGCATGCGCAGTTGAAAAACAGAAGTTTGGATCTAGAACCCGGCTATCCCTGCAACGTTATATTTCAAAATAAAAAGTAGCATTATTTACAAGTTGCAGCGTTTGCATGTACTGTAGAGAATATCGTGGATAGGGATATTTATGACTTAATTGTTAAGTCTTTCTTCGTTATACATAATATTTCGATTATTGAAATGATTTAATGATGCCTTATTTCATTTACTTCTGTCAGGGTGTTGTAATGCCTATAACAATTTATAATAATTAAAAATATCAATTTTCAATATTATCTAAAACAAGTATAATGCAGGCTGCATTCATAAATTAATAAGTCATAAGACGAATTTTCATTTCTACAGACAACCGGCTAGTGGCTTAGAGAGCAGAGTCGTGGTTTTCAAAATATTGCGATACTGATGTTCCTAATAAAGAAGATGCTGATAATCCCTTATAATAATGGGTGAAATGATTCCATACATATTTAACTAGCCGCGTTGTTATTATAAAGTTTTCCTTGTTGATATTATGTACGTATTACTTCAAATAATATGTTACACTTCAGAATAAAATGTAGCGTTATTTACTCATCAACTAATTATAAAGTTCACTTCGACTAATTAAAACCACCCGACTATATAAAGGAAATAAATCATATTATTTCGATCCCATTTATATATTCAGGTAGGTAATTTATGTGACGATATATAATACTTTGTTATAACTAGTTTCGAGTATCAACTCATTATCAAATATCGAGTTGAAATTTAAACTTAGTGTATACAACGTATAAATAATTTGATAATCATTTCATAGAGCATTTGACCAAGGTGCGTACAATTAAAATTTGTTATTAAACTAAAATTTTCAAAACTATGAAATATGTAATGCATTGTTACGTATGAAACGTGACATTGTTACAAGAAAATATAATTTAATTTTATATTTAACAAAGTAATTGGCAATCCTATTTTATTAAAGTTATTTCCGTTTCCTTTCCATACATTTTGTCCTTTAGGTTCTGTCATAGTCTCTAAATTTGCTTTAATAGAATAATTATATTTTAAGAAACAATCAAAATTTGTTTTCATTGTTTAATTTATTTTATTGGAGAAACGGTTTTGACTATTCACTTAAACTTTTTTTTCAACCCTACAGAAATGAAAAATTGTAATTACAATATTTAAATAGTTTATAACTTACATTTACACGCATCAAAACTAGATTATGACTATACATGCACGCATGTACAT
>WYDF02115751.1:0-10270 GCA_009867245.2 Adranes taylori
AGTAAGTGCCAACCCGCACACACTGAACCGAAGTTTTACATCTACCCCTAAAGATGTGTATGATAAATTATAGTTACTTTCTTCCTATACTTACCGACCTCGTTACGTGTGTTGCCTAGATTCGATCAACAACGCAAACCACTGTCTGCGCTGGGGATCGAACCCGGGACTCTGCAGTGGAAGTCATGCATCTTATCCACATCGCTACGGCCTCTGCCATCGACGTTGATAGGTAGGGTATTAGATAATTTCGTCTTTAGCAATCTTTATTGATTAACTTGTAAAGAGATTTTTATAGTAAGTGCCAACCCGCACACACTGAACCGAAGTTTTACATCTACCCCTAAAGATGTGTATGATAAATTATAGTTACATTCCTCCGATAATTACCGACCTCGTTACGTGTGTTGCCTAGATTCGATTAACAACGCAAACCACTGTCTGCGCTGGGGATCGAACCCAGGACTCTGCAGTGGAAGTCATGCATCTTATCTACATCGCTACGGCGTCGGCCAGTAACAAATAATTTCATAGTGTTTATGTGTCAAAACATTTGACAAGATTAAAGTCATAGGTTATAGTCATAGGTCATAAGTCATAGGTGTTGATTGAACACATGATTAATCACATGGTGGTTGGTTCGGGAGAGAATTCCCGTGTGGAAAAGTAGGTGAAGCTTGCCGCAGAATTGGATCTTTGGAGGAATGGAGGAGGAGAAGGAGAAGGTTGGTTTTATAGCATTGATCGCGTTTTAATTTTGGATTTTGCTGAAGGCATTTTTGGAGATTTTGGTGGTAATGGGGAGTTACGTGCTGGCGCATGACGTGGATCAACTCGCACGTTGCTTGTCGATGAAGTTTGGTTTGGTTGAGTTTGGTTTCGTTGAGGGTTTTGATCTGCGTGCTGCGTGCTGTCGCGTGTATAGTGCTGCGTGTGTATAGAGGGGCATCTCTTTCACAACTTGTTTAGACAACCGTAGTGTAAGTTCTTTGCTATAGATGGAGCATGATTATATCCCTGGGGCGTAAGTCGATAGTAGCCGTTTATTAAAGGATTATAAGGTATCTTGGCGCACAACAAAAAGAAAGGTTAGTATAGATCTCTCCGAATAAATGCCTGCCTGCGATACTATCATTTACATATCTAAATTTGGTCTCAATTACATCAAGTCATACACTAAATTTATTTTATTTATATTCGAGCTACTGAAAGAAATGCGATATATAAATTTTCTAAAACGGAAAATGTAGTTACAGAAATTGACTTCGATATTTCGTACGCTGCTTGCAAACAGTATCTGTTCTGTATCGTGTCTCATTCTGAATTAAAATGTAAATGAAGTTCATACATACATACTAACTGTACCTACCTAGAGCTGTACATATAACAAACACTATTCAACTATAAATTTAAATGAACTGTTTTTGTTTACATTTCTATGCCTATTAATTTTCTAAAGGTTAATGCGCGAAGATAAAACCCTAAAAAGGGTGTTTGCAAATAATGGATACAACAAATTGAAATTGTTTGTTGGTGTGCAGGATTTTATATGCTGATAGTCGCGGTTTTTGTAATTGGTATGTGTTGTAAAGATTAACCCAGTTTCGTAGTTTTAGTAGGTAGTTAATTTAATATTAAAGGATTTTGCCTGATAATTTCTTTCATTGCAAAATGGTACACTTGTGATATTTTTGTTTTAGTTGAATATATGAATTTAATTTAGGGTTTAAAAATGAATAAATTAAACAAGCATTGTCACTTATAAAATAAATAACAGTTAATATATTTAATATACAATTTGTACATGGTATCTTTTACAATCGATCTAAATCTTAGATATCGAATCTGTTATTGAGTAAGATAATGAATATCGAATGTGCTTCAAAACAATATAAAACCGCGCTCAATTATAGGATTGATGGAAGTTCAAAATATTGGCATTGAATTAGTTCGTACGTTCACTCTATGTACGAACGTTCACATATGTCGTTCACTACAATTGTTATAAACATAATTAATCATTAGCCCTTGAAAACGAACGTAATGTTTATATATTTGACACATAATCAGAGGCGGCGTAAGGCGTGGGCGACGTGGGCCACAGCCCACGGCCTCGCCGTTTGAGGGGCCTCGCGATTTTATAAATCTGTCTTCATTCGCGAGCAGAGGGCCTCGCAAAATGAATCTTGCCCACATAAATTTATGATCTTGCGCCGCCACTGCACATAATACATTATCAATATATTAATTATAGAAAACTAAAAACTTAATGTTGAACAACAATATTATAGGGCATTAGAGGAATAATTCAACTACACGCTTTGTTATGTTAATTTTGTAATTTCCTTATGCCTTTCCTTGCAAATAATCACATTTTGTTATATTGATGTAAAAAAGTGAATATGCATTGAGTTTTATTGACAATTACTTAGAACAATTCGTTTTTTGATTTAGGATTTTTGAGTAGGCATTTAGGTATTAAATCAACATTTCCGCTTCATCTTCATTACGCCACACCAATCATTCCTCAAATCGAGGACATGCCACATCGTTGTTTTCGCTATACAGTAGTTTCGTACTTTTTAAAAGTACACGTTTTTTTAAGAATAGTTTTAACGTCGGTACTATTGGTTCTTTCGCAATCGTATTTATATTTGGCCGAGCTCAAATTAGGCATAATTTGTAATCTTATGTACTGTTTTCTATTTATTGAGCACAAAAAATAGGTTAGAATAGACATGCTCATTCCTGAATCACGTGTGGATTCAGTTATAATATCAGCCACATATTGCAATCTCATTTGGGCTCAATCGAGCAGATCTCTTTTCGAAGAAACGGAACATTCAGTCAGCGTCGAATTTTCTGTGACCTATAGAAAGTTATGATGCCCCTAGCACAAGGAACGCTAAGATTACGACGAATTCTACAAAAAGATGACACGGTGCCTCCACCATATGTGTCCCGGTGATTTGTTCGTGACTCGATAGTTGGCAGGTTCCCTTTAATTAAAAATAATTCCGTGTTTACAAAACTAAACACGCCCAAATATTTTCCGGGATTTATTAGGGACGTAATAATTTATTTAGTAGTAGTAAAACTTTTATTGGAATATATAATGTAAACAAACATTATAATAAAGAGCACGAAAAAACAAAAATTTATACAAATAAAATATAAAAACATATCTTGGGAGAAGAAAATCTATAAAAACCTCAGAGAAAAACCAAATTAAAATTTACCCATATACAAAGCAACGAAGCCAAACCAAAAGCTCCAAAGAAAGACCAAAGTTCTAAAGGAGGAGTATTGAGAAGACAGTTTCTCAATACTGTTCCATTTATCTATTTACGGAAAAGGAATTTTTTCTATCTTTGTAGTCTCATATATTATTTATATTTTTCGATGATTACGTGCTTAAATAATTAATTAATGTGGTTGCTTCATAATAAAATGATATCCATACACCTAATTTGTTAATTAAGTTATATTGAATAATTTATATGACTTATGAGTATTGAAAGTACTTGGAACATATATAGTAGAGTTAAATGTAAATGAACACAGTGTTATTTTGTTACAATATCTCCGTGTTAGTATTAAAAGTATTAAACAACCTCTACATGAATGATCTAAAGTGTTGTTAAGATTTCTAGTTGAACCGTCTATGCTAGAGCATTTAAACCAGATCCGTTGTCGGAAAATGTTACGAATTTCCGTACAATCAGTCTGGTAAAGTGCAACTGTGCATTCCCGCGAGAGTAAACAATGCTACGGACGTAGTAAATACAAACTAGAATTAACTAACAATATTGCTGATGGAAAAAAGCTTTTAAACTTTACAGTTTTCAGGGATTTATTTATTCGGAAACATGTTATGATATTCTTCAGGCTTTCTGACTAAGCTCATGCTCTTTTTTCTTTTCGTTTAACCACTATGCGTGACGTATTGAAAGTATATGCATCATTTGGTGCTAGGATCTGTGAAAGTGCTAAATATAATTTACTGAGAAAAATTACATAAGAATCTATCAAATGTGAACAAGCTTTTTTGTTGGTATAATATAATTGCTTCGCTCGATGATGGCAAAAATTTAAGTTGCCATATTGAATGACTCAAATCTTTGGGAATTTGGGATTATTTAAGTTTAGAAAACGCAGGTGCCGCGGGGATTAAATAAAACTAGCAGCAATACGTTCTAAGTTGAAGTATCGATGTAAGTTGAAGTATCGATATATTTTGGGAAGTAGTTTCTCAATAAAGTTAAATAATAATGTGCTGCAACATAATGTGATATTATCATATCTTTGTTTTAATAGTAATGCATATACATATGTAATTAATATGTGTACTCTATAATTTGATCACATGCAATAAGAGCATTTCTAATAGTTTGCTTGCGTTAGGAATTATTTATTATGTTTTAAAGAGGTCAATTTTATATGATGGGATTTTTAATTAAAATTTTTAAACAGCCTATCTACGTAAAATATACTCCCTTCATCTTAAAATATATAATAAATAATATATTACAATAATGAAAAAAAATGCTTCTTGAACATTTTCCACTATCCTGACTTAGACATGCTACCGCCTAGGAATGGAGGGGCTGAAGCTCGACCTGATAGTGTATAGCTAGAATTTCTGGTCTCTCGATGATTCTGATGTCTTGGCGCGTCCTTCGTCCTTATAGTCTCTTACAAACCGTGATGATGTGAAATCCTCCAGCCATGACTCCTATGATCATACACCGGTTAGTGCTGATCGTGGTGCTAAATTGACTTCTTGAATTTCTGGTTCAGTTCTTCTTCCCTAGTTATTATCGGCTGCACATTTTCACCTATAACTTCTTAGGATTCTTCCAGACTGTTGTCGGCTTGATGACGAGAAGTGTTGTTTAACTGAATCTCGAAACTGTTGATGACGGGAATATTGACTTGTTGCCGTGGACTAACGATCGATGTATGTGTTTACATCTGGCATCCTTCTTTTATCTCTATGATTCTTGTGTCGTGAATCATGACTTGTTCTCTTTCTCCGCTACAGATGACTCACACGACTTTGGGTAGGTTGATGCTGAGCATCCAAGCATTCATTGTCATCATCTTTTATTAGACCGTTGATGTGAGGGTATATGGTTTCGTTCGACATCTCGTCTGCTACGGATTTCTGATTTGTGCCTGCATAGGTTGTTGGCCGCTGCTTTGATCCAATACAGGTGCAGTTGTGCATGCTTAGCTGAATAGGCACCGTATTGTCTTGGAAGCTGCAAATTTGATGATTCTGCAGTCTCCAGAGACAACTCTGTTCAATGTGTTGAACATATTACTGCGCCTTCAATCCGGGTATCTTCCGATCTTTAGTCCTCATCGTCTTCTGGTACTGAAAATACGATTCGAGTATGTTTATAAAATGCGATCCTCGTCCTATTAACTTGATGGTGACCGCTTGTACTGTACCATCCTGTTTCGAGAAGATCTTGGTGATCGTCCCTTTGGGATATTTATTGCTTTTTTTCTCGGGACTTCTTATCCACACTTCTTGGCCCTCTTCCCATTTGTTGTTGGTCATAGATCGTTGCTGGCTGTCCCGCGTCTTGGGGGTCTAACATGCGCTGCCAAACTGCTGTCCGGCTCCGCTGGTTCTGAAAGAAGACATCCTATTCTGCTTACTGGACCGAATTTTACCCAGACATCTCTTCAGTTCCGAAAAAGATCGGAGGCATAATTAAAAATTCAGCTTTCACTTCCACAAGGTGCGGAAGCGATAAATAATTTTAGAATACAAATTAAAAAAACGACTAGGACATCTAAAAGGCAAAATTTACGACATTGCTATATATACAAGATGCCATTCCTATACATACAACGGAGGAATGCAAGATTATCGAAAGGAACACATAATACAACGTCCCAGTCATAAATCCTAATGAAATAAACAAGATGACATCAGACCAGCAGATGGTAGAAGCGCTCAAGAATGCTGAGAGAAAAATGGAAATTTTGGGTGAGGAACTAGGCGTCTTAAAAAGGAGATTAACATCGCCGCAACCATCACTCTATCTGCAATGGAAAAAAACGGATGGTAAAGCGAATGTACGAGCACAAAGTAGCTAGAAGAAAGCAGATGTGTACAAGAGTATTGGGAAGTAACAGAAGAGTTTAAGCTATTGCAAGTGGAAATAGAAGGAAAAAACCAAGAAATATTCAGTGAGTTAGGAAAAGCAATAGAATTAGCGAAGGAAAAAGAATCAGGCAACCCAGTGGCAGCAAGAATTGTCGTAGAAGATAACGTGACATATGTCGTGTCAGCAATATATAGACAAACTCGGCGGAAGCAGGAAGAATCGAAGACGCTTACGTAGCAGATGTCGTATCCGGGGCTAACAATATAGAAACAACATCAGAATTGAATAATCAGGTTTTGACGGTTATTAGAGACGATCCTGTTATTAGGCCTCGCTGCTTTCCTCCTGCCACTCTGTTTCGCCGGCAGCACCACACTTTGGTGGGTTATAGGAGCCGGCCTACAAGTCCCCACAACACCACGTCGGAGGACTTGACGGAACTACGCCGCTGACATCTGAAGATGTTTTAACAGAACAATCAGCGCTAACTGTCAAAATTCCAAGGGAAAAAGCGAATGTGATAATTAAAAGAGAAGCTCAATCCACAACAGCAACTGCTAATGGGAAAATAAAAAGTATTCTACAACCGATATTCCAGAGTGATTTCATGCTACCGGTACAATTAGTAGTGTTACATTGATAGCTTTTATACTTTGATAGATGCGGAAATTAGAAGAAGAATACAGGTGGAATACGATGGAGAAAGAAAAGTATAAGGAAAGTATGGGGAGAATAAAATGGAGGGATGTGAAAAGCATGACGGAAATGATTATTTTCATGCAAGAAGGACTAGAAAAAAGAAATAATAGTAAGATGAGTGGACATAGGGAAACTGGTAGTGTGTTAAAAGATGGGAAAGCGACAAAAAACGTTACGAAGGTGTTCAGGGGAGTAAGATGTGGTGAAAAGGTATGGGACGAATATAGGCAGGCGAAAGAGGTATGGAAGAGAGAAGGAAGTAGATGTTGGAGAGAAAGAGAGAGAGAGAGGAATAAGTAGGTCAGGGAGACGAACCGATGAGATTAGAGAGAGTATAGGAGGTAATAGGCAGCGATAATAGGGAAGTGCGAATTAGTGAGGAGGAGGTGAAGGATGCGATAAAGAAAATAAAGAAATTGAGTACTGCTGGGCCAGATAGAGTCCCTGTAGATGTATGAACGTATCTGAATGAAGAAGGAGTGAGTGCACTAACAAGATGTAAGAATGAGGTATGAATGGGAGAATAGGTAGTGCCTGAGGATTGGAAAAGAGGTGAACTAATACCATTGCATAAGAAGGGGGACAGGATGAATGTGAGTAGGTATGAGTGCGTCTGAATGGTTTAGGGTAAATAGGCGTGTGAAACAAGGATATCCAATGGTTGTCAGTTTATTTAATATTTGTTTATCAGATCTAGAAGAGGTTTTTGCGTAAAGGATAGGCAGGGGAGTTTAGTAGGAGGGAGAAAGATTTGGTCGCTTAGGTATGCAGATGATGTGTGTATGGCAAGTAGGAAAGAAGAAATGGAGGAAGTGATTGATTGAGTGAACAAATATATGTGTAAAAGAGGATTGGAAATAAATCTGAACAAGACGATAGTACAAGTGATATATTCTGGATGAATGGAAATCTATTGGGCTAGTTAAAGAAATGAACTATTTAGGGTATACACATATGATAAGTCGGAATCGGTTTGCAAATAAGCTTGTAAGAATGCTAACAAGGAAAGTCCAGGTAGCGGCAGAAAAGATTGGTTACGTTTGGAAGGTGAAGTTTCATGATTCGATGATAATGAGGTTGATGATATTGAAAATCTGTGTAAGGAGTATTATGTTGTATGGTACTGATGTGTGAGCGGTTAAGGAGAGAAAGGAACTAGAAGGGATGAGAATGAGATACATGAATAGATTGTTAGGAGTGGAGAACTCTACACCGTGTGAGATTGTGCTTCAAGAATTGAATGAAATAAAATGTTGGGTGTATGGAGTGAAGTAGATGGTAAGATATGAAAGGTAAGTGTTGGGGAAAACGAGAGAAGGAAGTTATATGAGAGGTGCGGATGGTCGATGTGTGAATGGTATGAGATGATGTAATGGGGAATAAGTTGCGAGTCTGAGGCACAACAGAGGTTAAAGAATATGGAATTGCGAGAGAAGTATGAGAGAATAAGAACAGAAAGATACAACAAGGGATATGAATATTTGACGGCGGAAGGGGAATGCCTGAATGTTTAAAATCGGAAATGAATATGAATGAAAAAAGAATGGTAACAAGATTTAGATGTGGTAGAAAGGGAAACAAATATTGGATGAATAATGAATGTAGGAGGTGTAGAACGTATGGATTGGAAGAAGAAACATGGACACATTGGGTGAGCTGGCATATGGGAATGGAATGGAATGAGGTTCAATGACAGGTAGCTGTAAACTCGAGTATTTGTATGGTAAGGAAGGGAAGCATGGCGGTATAATGAAAATAATATTGGAAGGGATTAGGGGGAAGAAATAGCGATTTTTGAATTTTATTTTCATCCAGATGTGAGCAGGTGTATAAGTAGGGATGAGTGTTGCGGGGCGGGGGGGGGGAGTAAGCAATAAGGAAGAGTAAAGAACGGAAGCAGGGAAGGTGAGAACCTTGTTGTGGCTAGTGGTTTACGATGTCAAGGAATAGAAGAGACAGAGACCTTGTTTAATTCCCAGTGATAGAAGAAAAGCCAGAAGAAAGGTCAACGAGGATCGAGGCTAAAAATGTCAATTGAATCGTACCATTACCGCCGTCTTAGCCTGGCTAGAAATTGCAATATGTTTATACTATAAACAGAGTAATGTCTGGACCCTACGGGTTCTCCAAATGTCTAGACTCCCAGAAATTGCGCCATCATATGTTAGTTGTAAAATTGCAAGTACATAACAATTTTTTGTTGAATTGCATAATCAGGAAAACTAATTACTCAATGACCTTCTGATATATAAGGTCTAAGAATCGTACGCCACTAGCTAGGCAATATATACTGATTGTTTTTAATTCTATTGGAATGTAATTTATATAAAAAGACTGATAGAATTATAATAAACGAGATTTTTATTCAGAACGTCATACATCGTGTTTGATTTTATAGCACCCCCATTCTAGTTCAATTTATTACCAATATTAGTTTAATTAATTACGGTATTTTTAAAGCTGTTATCATTGAGCCAACCAAGTACTGTTACAGAAATTTTGCTCACACTTGTTCAGTTGCAGGGTGACGACTACTTCGTTTGGAAGAGGTCACCTTTGTCTCTGGGTATAAGATTGTAATGTGGTAGGGAGGTGCTAACAAATGGCAGAAAATTTTGTAATAATTTGGTTGGGTCGTACGCCACTGTTTGTAATTTTGAATTAATAAATAATCAAATTGACTAGTAACAGTTACGTAATGTTGTTTGACGAATTCTGACCGAAGGAGAATATATGGGAACATGTGGAGAGGATCCATTGTGCTGTTGCTTTTTGCAATGATTATCTAAGAAAATACACCAGAACCGTACGAAAAACAGGATGACGTCATTTGACATGTCACTTAAAAATCCAGTATGGCGGATGAAATAAGTATATGCTACATACAGTAGATGTTGAAATTTCTAGAGCTCCGAAAAAGGCTAGTGTTCGCTGCACCTAAGTTCCGTAATGTGATCCTATATAATGGAATTTATTGTTCATTAACAGTTAAAACGTTGTGTAAAAATATTTATGGATTTTAGTTTTATATCCCTTGGTAATCCACCGAATACGGATATTTTATTTTTCATTTAATGCGCGCCCAAGAAACATAAAATTTTGCTAAAATAAAAAATAACCTCTTTCAGTTATCACGCGAACATTGTATTTATTTAGAAAATGAAGCGCTGCATTTGTTCTGCGCGATCCGAAACGCGCGTCTCTAATAAATTAGGCTTAAAAATCTCTTTTTAAAAGTGTTCAACAAAAAGTTTGTTTTCACTTAGTTTTCGTAAAACGCAAATACAACAAGGGTATTTTGCTAGTTAATTTATTTCGTGTAGGGGATAAGTGTTGTAACACTGTACAGGCCGGTTTAGACTACTATCTATATCACATTTGAAAAATGCATGCACTTTTTTTAGATTCTCTAATCTTGCAATTCTACAGGCTGTACCAAAAGTAAA
>WYDF02115762.1:0-10270 GCA_009867245.2 Adranes taylori
TATTACTTACAATCTAATCTACTTCCCCGCACCGCAGTCTTCAATAATAGCTTTACTATTTTTAAGTAAAACAAAAACTTCTTTTTTATAAATAGGTAAGTATATTACTGAGCAAAATGTGTAGGTTATTTATCATTTAAAGGCATTTGACCTTGAACCCAAAATTTTTTTCCCCTGCGGTGCATTTCTTTTTTTAAGGGGCGTAAATATTAACTTATGCCGCAGGTGCAAAAATTCTTAGTTCCGGCACTGATAAGCGTTATATTCGTATATTCGAATTATGCTCGCGCAGCACATGCTATCAGTGCTTTAAATGGTTTTCTTTTAATATTTATAGAGATAAGTAAAATAATTGGTGACTTTTGATATAGTCAAATAGAGAAAGGTAAGACAATTATTATTTACTGTTATTATTTGTTTTTCATAACGATTTTACTAAAATAAAGCATATTCTGAATAGATATGTCAAATTGTATACATTGATCATCTCGCACCTATGTGTGCGTAATACATATTATTTGTAAGAAGTAAAATTTTACATCTTGTTTATGACTAAAATCGTATTTTCAACAAGCAATAAAAAGAATATAAATATGGCAACGCAAGTAGATATTTTATTGAATATTTTTTTATTTGAACGCCATATCACGTAATATGAAAAGGGCACTTATTGAAAAAGAATTAGAGGATTTAGTTGAACAACTTTGCGAAAGTGAGGATGACTTTGACAATTCGGATGATGATGATGAGCTATTTGATATACAATCAATGCAAATTATGATGGATAATATAGAAGGAGAATGTGACGATACGATTTGGGACGAAGAGGAAGATATAGAGAATGAAACGATTGAGCCTGAAATTGAAGCTTCACAGGAAGATTTGCGGAATAATTTAAAAGAAAAGGCACCAATATGTCGATGGTTCCATAAAAATTTAAATATAAAGGAAAAAAACTTAACATTTTTAGGAGACGAAAATCTAACCCCGGAATTTCTAAATATGGAGACGCCATATAGTTCTGTTTTCAGTATTTTGTTGATAACATAATCGATAAAATCGTATTTGAGTCTAATCTTTATTGCACACGGAAAGATGTAAACAAGCCTGCTCAAATCATTTGTGATGATATCAATAATTATATAGGAATATAAACGTCTAACTTAGTCCGTCCGTCTGTCTGTCTGTCGTATTTGTGCCTAGAACGCTCTTGATTTTATTATATCAAGCATTTATGTGCAAGTGAGATAGTTAGTACTTTTGTAGTACGTACGAATGCTGCATTAAAAGAAACATGAATTACGTTTAGTTTACATTCAATACTAGCAGTGGCGTGCATTTAATTTTTTTTATTATGTTAGATTATATTATATAACTTAATTTTCTACTTTACTCTGTGTGAATTACGAAAAACGCAGGTAGGGGTCAAATAACCCAACTCATATGGGTAAATAAAATATGACCTGGTATTGGATAGTCGTTTTACGACGGGTTATCATCTCGTAACATAATAATCATTGAAAAATAGCATTAAGAATTGTAGTTAAACACACAGTTGTTATAAATGTTCTTGACGCCAGCAGCTAATGTTGTATTAGAAGTACGTCACGTGTTCAGTCACTTTTGTTAATTGCTCCTCGCCAACACCCTGTTTGGCTAAGTTGGAGACCGCCGGCGCCCTCACAGAATGATTTGTCACCTTGACTTTTTTGTGTCAATTCCAATCTGTCTCGCCGCATTGGACATCCACGTCGATATTAGATTTGTTCCAATAGGACAATTTTTGTACCATCCTTTAGATGTTGCGTTTTGCCAATTTGGATTTGGGGTAAGCAAAAGTCTGTCGGTTTTAATAGAGCTGGTTCTTTTTTCAAAAAAAAAAAAACTTCTGCAAACGTATACGTAAACGTAAACGCCAACGTATACTACGCCCTCGCGTTCCGACGGTCTAATTAATCACGCTCTTGAGAATCATTCGACAAAATTATCGGTAACAATCAATGCACTTGGGATATTATGAGTGAAAGTTTTCGAGAAACTGGACAGCAAAATTTTCAAGAAAAACACTATATGTTGTTAAATTGTGATTTTACAAAAAAAAATGATTTAAATAAAAACGAAGGGCTTTAGGTAGCCTATAGAACAAAGTTTATTCGAATGTTCTATCTTTTACAGTTTCTGAGTATATTGAAGTTTTTTGAGTTTTGAACGTGGCAACGTCGCGTTCTGTACAAAACAGAGACATGGGACTTTTTTTATTAGACGAATAATACAAGGAATTATATGCGTGTAAAATTTCAGCTTCCTAGTTTGAAAATTGAATTTTTGAATGAAAAAAATGCCGTATTTCCGCCATTTTGGATTTATAAAAAAATGAAAAATTCTCTTTTGCGGCACAATTGTGTGCACCTGCGTACCAAATTTCATCCCAAATCCTTAAATTATTCTTTTCCTCCTTTCTCCTTTCTTTAAATTTTTACAATACGAAGCATTTTTACAATAAAGTTGATTAAGAAGAGTAATAGAAGATGAATTTTAAATTGATCTGTCCGTATAACAAATTCATATTTCTGTACAAGCTATTTTTTATCGTAAATATTTGAAATGCTGCTCTGAAAATTAGAATGCTGATTTTGATTTGTTTGCTTATTAATCATGTCAATTTTTTCCCATTCAAACATTTTTCTAGGTGATAAAAAATGTACAGCTTGTATTATATATTTCGCAATAATGTTTGTGAGAATGGGGGCATCAGATATGTGGTTACTGCAAATTATATATTTATTTTAATTTTAATACTCATTGAATAAAGCGGATATGTAAGTATCTCGAAACTATGTCTTATACAGCATGTCCCATATATCTTACAACCTTTGATATTGCGGCAAATACTACAATTGCAAATATAGTTTTCAAATAACACATGCATTTTTTTCTTGATTTAGGCAATACCATTAAAATAGTTTTGTGTGTACAGGTAGTTTCAAAGGTATTGGAACAGAAAATGACTTTCTTATACCTGGAACAATTTATATATTATTACGTTTTCTGGTACAAGACAAAATTCTAATGACACTATTCACATAATATTGTTTTTTTTCACCTAGAGTTGCTGACTTACAGTTATTTGTATAAAACATAATGCGTTTGGGTTTTTGCAACTGTGAATTAAGATTTTATATTGATGCTGTTACTGGTTTAAGTGAACTTAATCAAAGCAGGATCGTAATTTGTTTATAACTACTATACTGCATTTTATATTTTATTCGGTTTGTAACATAATTTGCTCTTGCATTAGATTCAGGGTTGGGTTAGGAATTCGTTTGTTCTAATTTTTATAATAAAGTACTAATAAAGTCTTATGTGATAAACACAGAAAGGCAATAATACGTTTAAATAGTTTGGTTTATTGTTCTAGTATTTATAACTGCAAATATATGACTCTAAATGATTGACAATAATGTTGATTCTAAATATAATCCAAATTTGTTAGCGTGATCCAGTTCTCTTCTTCCATTTAAAAAAAAATAATTGAAATAAAGAGTGACGAACTAAATATGATTGTACGTATTTTATGGTATCATTTGTCTTCAGCTATGAGTACGGTTCTGGAACGAAACTTCTCTTCCAAACCAATGGCGTTGAAGTTGACTGTGTTAAATAAATGAACCTTTGTTGAATAATACGTGGATGAAGATCGAATCGAACATTGGAAGATTTAGAACTATAGCGATGCGCTGTTGGTGTAGGATTTTCATAGATATGCGCGTAGGTATAGAAATGCATTGAAATGTTATGATAACAGGCCTTTTGTTGATGAATAATGAAGCTCTGGATATTGACTAATAATATACGTTGTCGGAATGAATTTGGCCTCTGCCGAAGTACTTAAACTGCCGTCGATGATGACCTTGTACTTTCGAAGTGGTTTCAAGGTAACTTCTCGTGTGACTGCATATCTTGCATCAGTATCAAGGATAATGGGAAAATAGTACGAGAATAAGAGTAGAAGAAAATGATAATTATTTAGGAATCGAAAGATTCAGCAGAAGATGTGTCGTCGGACACTTAACCTTTTTTTTTTGTTTCGTAGAAGTTGAATTTTATTTTGTAGAATTTTAATTTACTTATTTTATTTTCGGAGATTTAATATGTTGTTTGAATATTTGAAATTTTACAACAACGCTTCTTTAAAATCAGATCAATATTGGCTGCGATCATTCTCGCTGACCAAAAGGAATTGACTAGGTCTTATTTCAGAATTATAGCTTTGGACTAGCGCGATTGGGTTCTCGCAGCCATCCAAAGACAACAACTCTAAAACTGCGTCCGTGGATCACTGGCTTGGATGGCTCCTTTTATGCGAATTTTCTGGGAAGAATGCTCCTGATAGATCGGCTAAGCTGCGGCTTGTTGCCTAAGCCGATGGCTTTCTGCGGCGTCTTCCGCAAAAACGGCGGAGTTTGAAAGAAGCCTCTGCTACAAAGTTTTAGGAAGGTTACACTTCTGGCCAATCAAAATTTTCTTTCTGATACGTTAAGAAAATTTAAAGATCAAAGTTGCATTATTTAGTTGACGGTTATCTAGTGAAATGCAAGTAGTGGTGATTTCTAAAAGGTGGTGGGTCACACCAGCGGTGGAAATAGCAGCTTGATGCGGTCAAAATTTCGAAGTATCAAAATCTCAAAGTCAAAATCTTTGACGCGAGAATGACGCCTGATGTGTGTTGCTGCAAAATCTATTTGATCTTTACTTGTGTATGCGTTGTCGGAACCTGTAAAGCTCTTGACGGTTACTTCTGGTTTTTATTTTAAGGTATTACGATTATAAATTGTATAATTTATATTTGTTTCTTGATTTAACTAATTTATTATGATTAGTAGGTTGATTAGGTTGTAAATTAAATTATATTTAATTGCATATTATATTTCTTTGATGAATTAGATTAGTCGATTTAGATACATTGTTAGAGGTTTTCTCATTTAATTTATGATTTATTAAGGAATTGCTTATAGCGATTATTAGTTAATTGAATTAATGAGAATCCGATGTCAATGCGACTATTTACAGTTGTCAAAATATACAAGTTGTGTTTAGGACAATATTTGTTCAACAGATTCAACTAAGATATTTGAAAAAACAAATGTTGGGTTGGAAAAATCGACCTCTAGAGAAATCGTGTTGAATGAATTGAATAGGCACAAATGTCTGGTGAAAGGGTTTAAAAAACTAGAAAAATATGAGATAAAAGTGGTATTGGATGAAGATGATAGGTTGATGAAGAATGCATATAACGACCTTTTAATGGAAGAAAATAAAGGAAAATGCACATCAGAATTGATCAGTACTAAAAGGAAGACATTGAACAGAATAGGATGGTTAATAAAAGGATGATATAAAAGTATCAAAGAGGGGATGGTGCGTGTAGAGGAAGTAGAAGGGAGAATGATGGATGTAGAATTACAAGAAAGTAACACTAGAATCAAATTGAGAGATAGGGAAATAAAGGTTGATAGGAGGATACCGGAGTAACTGGGCAATAAAATCAGTATGAAAGAGAAGAGAATGATAGCGAGATTTAGGTGTAGTAATGAGGAAAGAGGAATAGATATTGAATGAGATAAAATCTGCTATTAAAGTGAGGACCGAGCCAATGTGAGCACCGTATATGAACCTTACTTTGAATTTTCATTGAAATTACATTTATTCAACGTACGAATGTTTTAGATTGATTTTTACGCGGGGCGCAATTTATCGGCTGGCAAGGAAGGATATTTCGGATAAAAAGGAGTAGATGGTTATGTTTAATTGTGTATGTGACAAATTATTGCAAAAGGTAGAAATTATTGGAAGAAAGTGAGAAAAGGAGTGGGTAATGGATGTACAGATGGCGACTAGGAAGGGGAGTTTACATAGAAGTAGAAAAGAGGAGGATTTGTAATTGACTAGCGAAAGCGAAAGATATGTCTGTAAGCATGAAAGTTGGAACTAGATATAAGTCTGACCATTTTTCGTTGGGTGCTAAATAGGAAATAAATGGTTTGAAGATGAGGATAAATAGCGAGAGTGTTGATGATGGTGAGAGGGGACACATAGTTATATGGAATGAAAGAGAAAACTTGAGATTGACGGAATTGATCAAGGATGTGGACTGGCCGAAAATTGTGGGGATAACCTGTCTTATAGAGGAAGTTAAAATAGATTATGTGCGAAACAGAGGAGAGGAAAGTAAATACAAAAAAGAAAGTGTCTGATATATAATGAGGAATGATTTGAAAAAAGGATGTGTGATAAAGACGGAATGAGGAAAAACGTGGGAAGAGTATGAAGAGGGGAGATTATGGAGAGAAGAGGAGAAAAAAGCGCAGAAAGATGAGGAGTCAGAGAGGAGACTAATAGTATAAAGTGGGAGGGGGACATACAGAAATGCGAAGTGACTGGAAGTGTCAGGAATAGTGAAAGCGATTTCACTTTGGTAGATTGAAAAAAAAATGTAAAGGAGATTTAGCAAAAGTGATAAAAGAAGAGAGTAGTGCAAAAAGTGAGAGGAATAAGTGTAACAAATAATGAGGATGAGATAGTGGATGAGGAAGTGGTGGAAATGATAAAACGGCCGAAACATAAGCCGAAAAAAGGTGTGTGTGAGCCTGATGGGTTACCTGCATGACAGTGTGAAAATATATAAATGAAGATGGCTTAAAACCGTTGAACGGAGAAATGAACGCAGGATGGAAGGGAACAAAGGATATTCCGTATAAATGGAAGCAAGGGGTGTAAAAATGGGAGCAAGGGGTGAAAATAGAGCTGAGAGGAGTGGTGCAAGAAATTACAAAGGAATAACTATTATGAATGGTATATACAGAATATTTACGAGGGTTATGAACAAGAAGCTGGAGTAAGAATTAAAAAGAAATAGACTGCTATCAAACACTTTTACTGAATATGACAAATATAGAAGAACAGCGAATAATATTGTAACTTTAAATTACAGAGTAAATCAGGAGGTGAGCAGAGTATTTATATGTGATGTTCACTGATCTAAAATCTGCGTAAGATAACATGGTGAGGGTGAAATTATGGGATAGAATAGAAGAAGTATTATTATTGGAAAAAATGAGGGAGATGATAAGAATGTACGAAGGATCAGTAAGTAATACGATCAAAAGTAGGTAAACCTGTGTCTAGATGGTTCCAATTAAACAGCGCAGGGGGGGGGGGAGTGGAGTCAGACACTGATGTCTTTTGAGAGCAAATTTATTTAATATTTATATGACAGATTTGGAATTGAATGGAATGATAGAGGGAGTATACAAGTACTTTAAATGAAGAGGGTTAGAAATCACTGTGGGAAAAACTGAAATAATGTTATGTAAAAGAGTAGGACGACAAAGCAAGAAGTGTGTGTTTTGTATGACGGATGAAAGTATGAAGGATGAAGAAGTACAATTCCCCTATACTAGCGTTCTTTTAAAAGGTCGGTAAAGTGGTTTTAAATAATTCTTAAATAATTATGCACAAGATGTCGTTAGTGGTTTTGCAATAGCAAAATATGATAGGTTATCCTTGCACGTGGTTAGTATAAGTGCTTATCTGCAAATTTAGTGACAGAAATACCGTATTTTTATTATGTCTCATCGTAGACTTTGTCATGGATAACTGGAAGTAAGTACGAACATAATAAATAGAAGTTTTTTCACAATATATGTTTGCATTGTTTTCACAATTGATTGTATTTAAACTAATGTGTTAGAAAACAAAAATAATTATACATGTGTGGTCTATAATATGATATATTTAACCAATCTTTTAAAAGGACGATAATAAATAAAATATAATAGAAAATAAAACTTCTTCGGATTTTGGACAACTATGTTTAATTTTGATCATGATTACATCTGTCAACGTTTCAACCTCATATCCAGGTCTTCTTCAGGACTAAAATGAATAGTTATTTTTTAATTTACATTAATTTTTAACGAAAATGTTTTTATATAAAATATCTGTAATATTAATAACAAAATTTTTGTTAGCTAAAATATAAATATAAGCAAATTACACAATTTTCAAAATTGTGAACACAAAGTCCTCTTGTCTCTTAATTTCTCTCTCGTCATAAGCCAATATATAATGATGTGGTTAACTTTCTGAATAAAAATCTGGTGTACTTAATTTCAGTACTTTATCTCTTGTATATAAAAATTATTTATTTGTATTATTATAAAATTGTACTATAGTGATAACAGTGATCCCCAAACCTTATCAATTTTTTCATATAAACTTTTACAAAGTACAAACCATCTTTTCAAACATACAGCAAACCTAATACAGGGTCTAATGATTGAAATAATTCTTATATTAAAATTGAAATTGTAAAACAGCAAAGTTATTTAATACATAAATTGAAATGAGATTACCTTCATAATCTTAACAGCAACCTAATAATTTGAAACATGTGATACTAAAATTCTAGATAGATTGATCCTTATATTGTTAACATTTTATATATTTCTAGAGATTCATGGCAAATAGCTTGCGATCGGAAGTCATTGCATGGAAAGCAACTTTTATTTATTTGACTAAAATCGGACGAGTACTGTTCATATCTATACAATTAATCTGATTAAATCACCTTTAAAACATCTGGTTGTAGTCAAATGAGCACTTGATTGCATCTAGTTAAGCTTCAAATTGATCATGTGACTTGGGCCAGACATATTAGACAGAGAGGGACCACTGGAAGAGCAAGGGGCACTCAGAATCTTCTATGTAGCATCTACTCTATGTATTTCAACTGCCATATCGGTTTTTCAAATGAGAGCTGTGAAATGACGTCATCGCTGGAGACGGGACTTAGACGACCTGTGAACTGAACAAATTGAGTAAAAAGTATTCGCAAATCGACCCCGAAGCATTCGCCAATATTTTAATATATTCTATCAAAAACAAGGTAAGAGGGATGGTGAACTATCAATCCAAAGAGAGCTACATATAAGCTATCCTGGTGTGTACCGTTTGAAGCATATGATGTCCAAAAATTATTTTTTAATATAACAAACATTTTATAACATGTATGGAATGAATGAAGATAAATGATGAAAATCTAAAATACTCATATGGGCCCTTTTTAGGAAGAAAAACTACTTGCATAAGACGAAATGTAGAATCCTACTTCCTGTAATTTGATGGAATCAAATTTGAATGATATGAAACCTAATGATTATAAATATAACTTCCTGTCCACTCCATTTTACGTCTTTTATTTCTAGATTTCATCTTCTCAGTGATTATTTAATGGATGAAACAAACTTTTTAATTTATTAAAAGAAAATTAATTGCTCAAGATTGCTAGGACTAAAATCAAATTAGATATTTTATTCCAATGCAA
The DNA here is from genome assembly GCA_009867245.2 of Adranes taylori. Lineage (NCBI taxonomy): Eukaryota > Metazoa > Arthropoda > Insecta > Coleoptera > Staphylinidae > Adranes > Adranes taylori. The sequence goes on from WYDF02115762.1 coordinate 9,386, forward strand.
CTACTATCACCAGCTATCGACCATATCAAGATATGGCGGTGCATAATAATGACTAGTGACAAAAAAATAAATGAAACGAAACATTATTCGAATGAAGATCTGAATTTACACCTTGTTTTCATTAATGGACATAATGCGGTCAACAATAAGCCATTGTTTGTCTTGGACTCTGTATTGGATCAACAATCCAAAATCCCCAGAAAAACAATTCAACCTGCTTTGAGTTAATACAATTCTTTGAAATACTTACTAAGTTAGATCTATTTTCTAAGTAATTGAATTGATGAGAGGGTAATAAATCCTGCTTAGACCATCAATATCTGATCTATTGTTAATTGTAACAAATGTGAACATATTAATATGAATTATCTCAGATAACAACCGTTTTTTATAATTGGGTTCAGAGTCTTAACATTTTGATGTTTCCAAAATTGAATTGGTGGCCTGTATCGAGATGATGGTCACATAAGGCTGTCCTGTTGGTATTATTAATGATAATGAAATTGCAATCATTTTTGTGTTGTTTTATTCTTGAATTTAGATATTGTTTTGTCTGTCCTAAATTGATGGAATAAACAAATATTGAATTTTGAATTTCGTTAAGTTTTGTCTTTGGCTTGGCTAAATAATCGAGCATTAGTTTTTACATTTATCTTGTCACCTTTGTGTATTACTTTTGACAAGACATAAGTGAGATTAGGATGTTGGGGATTCCGTAGAAAAAATATGCTGCTTCATTTCTTCTTTTGTTGTGTGGTTAGGTTTATTCTTAAATTTGTGAAACATGCTGTTAATCAAATATATTGGATAATTATAATAGTTGTTTAATTAAGCAAGCAATCATCGAAAACTGCGAATCATATATGAGAGACCACAAAGGTAGAA
>WYDF02115773.1:0-10270 GCA_009867245.2 Adranes taylori
CGCTGAAAATCGAGTTCGGTGGAGATCTCTTGTGGAAGCCCTATGCCCCACCTAGGAGCGAATAGGACCTAACTAATTCAACTAGTCAGTAAATAATATTCAGCAGGTTTTGATAACATACCTTGTTTCATTCTGAAAGATGTAGTACAATTTGTTGCACGACCAGTAACAGAAATAATTAATGAGACATTCTAAAAGGGAGTTTATCCAGATGCAATAAAAATGGCTCGCGTCTTACCATTATACCAAAAAGGGGATTCTGGTTCGATTAGCAATTATCGACCCGTATCGTGCTTTCCGTTTTTTCCGTTTCCGACAAGCGCAGCATACGCGATTCTATGCTTGCGTGATATCGTATGTCTAAATACACTCCTTTCATTTTACTATGCATAAGTACAGCGTTCTTTGAACTATGGCATCCTCATATGGGGAATGTCTAAAGATTTTCTTAGCATTTTAAAATTACAAAAACTAATTATTAGAAGGATGTGTTAATTGGGTTTCCGCGAACATTGTAATCCGCATTTTAAAAGGATGCGTCTTTTGATTGTTGTGTCTCGGTATATATTTTCGGCGGTATTATTCACTCGTTCAGATATACCTAATTTTCTTATCAATAAAGAAATTAATACCCACTCTATGCATACAAGATATAGAGACATGTTATCGATTCCTACACGTAACACTACAGTATACGAGAGTAGTCCTAGATATTCGTGCATAATATTATACAATAATATTATGCACTAGTGCTATCCTACTCACTAATGATGATTATAAATTTAGATCGAAACTAAAGGATTTTTGTATAAATAATTCTTTTTATTCCATTCAAGACTACTTGGATATAGTTGATGTATGATGAGTTTTATTTCTTATAGATATAGAGTTGATTTGATGTATGCATGTGTTGGGGTTTGTGTTTTATATTTGCATTGTATTTGTATTAGTTGTGGTATTTGTATCAATTGTATATTACTGTAATTGTAATTGTATAATTATATATTACATTTATATGACGACCCAAGAAAGGCAATAAAGATGATTTGATTTGATTCCCGGTGGCCTTTTAGTTTTGTGGTTGCTGTTCTTGCACTCGCTATTGAAGTACTAGGTAGTCTCGATGCCAGTGTTGTGCTGGACAATGGCGAGATTGTGGTGGTTGCTGGTTTGTGGTTTGTGGTGGAATGGTTTGTGGTTGTCTAGATGTTGTATTTTGCTGATGGCAAACTTCTTCATGCGATAATGCAGGAGTGGCCAATGCAGCTGCTTTATGTAGTACCTTCATGACGTTGCGGAAATTGCTTACAAGGGTCAGTTCTTGTCGCAACTGTGCAAAGCTCAAGTATGTTTTTAACTTTTACGCTTTTCGGCTGCTGGATACTAGTCCGCTCGTAGTGCTGTACTTTTTCTGTTATAAACAAAGTACATGGCGTGGTTGGTTTTCTTTTGACGTTTTCGAGCGTGCCTGCGTCAATTACCTTTTCGCCTCTTCAGAGGCTGATACCTCGCGTACTGGTCTTTTGCGTTTCTTTTTAGAAAGGTTTTGCGGTGGATATTTTGTCACTGTGCGGAATGTGGGGAGTATTCAAGCAGTGCTCACAGGTCAGGATGAATCGTTCGCGTGGTTGGCTGAATATGTAGGCGTAAATTGTATAGTCAGTTATGTAAGTATTAGCAGTAGACCCTATTGTTTTTGTTATTTGGTTCGATGTTTGATTATGTTGGCTGAATTCATTTAATCGGACGTAATTTTGCTGAGTGTTGAAATGCTGGGCGCCACTGCAGATGACTTTGTCCTCTTTGCCTCTTCGTCGTAGTGGTTCGATTCTGTTGTTGACCGTCTTTGAGCTATGAGGCTCTGTGTTTGTAGGTTCGGATTTTCTTTCAGTAAAATTCTTCTACCCGTCTTTAAAATCAATGTCAGATTTGATGTGTGTTTAGGCTATTTTGAAAGTTACGGTCAACTTTACATCTATAAAATTAATTTGAAAAGCTGGACACAATTTGTTTTAATTTGTTTTACTAAAATTCTGCTTACACAACCAAACGAATTTAAATCAAATTGGAGGAGTACTAAATAATATCAGGGAGTGTTGGAAGTATTGGTAGTGCTATAATAGCAAAGGAGGAATAGCATAGGATATTATTAAATGGAAAACCAAAACAGGAGAACGTGAGGAGAGATGTAGAACAGATGCTGGGTTGGATAAGAAAGAAGGTGGATGTGGTGAGTTAGTATCGATAGTCAAAAAACTAATGACGGGATGAAAACAGTAGTGGATGATTAATGGAGATAAGGAGGGAAACGGTGTGTGGAGAAGAAGGATGGAGGAGAAGGATGGTGGAGAAGGAGGAAATATGGAAGAAAGAAAAGATTGAATTATAGGGAAGAATAAGAGGAGGAAAGTAAGGAAAGGGAACGGAGGCTAAATATTGTGATTAATGGCGTTAGGCAACAAGGTGATGACAATACGAGTATATGTGTTAAGAGGACGAATGAAGTATAATGTGAAAAATAGAGGAGGAGTAGGGATTAAAAAAGGTATTGCGAGAATAATGGTGGGTAATAGAGTAGGAAGTGGAAGCATAGAAAGAAGACGAGGAAGGAATGGGGAGTAAAAGGGAAATGGGAGGGCCTGGGGGGATTAAAAATAAATAAAATGAAAAATCGAAAAGAAAAGAAAAAATTTGGTAATAATTTACAACGATCTATAGATCTGGGTGGACGTTTTCAAGAGATAAGGGGAGGGGAGAGCCCTCAATTAAAAATTTTGTTTCTGTATTTTTTTCGGTTTTAATTGTTTTTTCTCTTTTAGTGGTATGAAATAATTTGGAATAAAGAAATCTATTTAGTTAATATTATTGCTGTTGTAATTAAATATTTTGTTAATACTCGATATTGTAATATAATTGTGTTAATACCAATAAATGTTTATATCTATTTAAATCAAATGTATTAAATCTAAAATTTGTCAAAACTGGTTTTGTTCTCCTATGTGAAACAGTTCTTTATGTCATGTTTAAGCTATTAAGTAGCTTGTCTTTTGAGTGCTTTTTAAATTCGAATAAATAAGATTATTTTGATGAGATATAATGTTAAGCAAAGTACACTAAAAGCTCTGTACGTTTCGAAAATTTCTGTCTTTTCTTTGAATGAAATGTTTAGGAACGTTTCTGAACTTGTTTCCTAAGATTTCTTTTAATTTAATAATTTTGAAATTAATTAAATTAATAATTAATAAGTAATTATCAAGTTATCCTTGCCTCATGCGTTATACTTGCTGACATCAACAAATTCTGTATAGGTAATTGCGTTGTGCTGTTAGTGATTTAATTCGAGTTATATTCACATTATTAATTGTTTGCTCAATTTAAGATTAATTTGGCAAGCATATTATATTGAATTGTTATCACCAGCTGATTTTGGTTATCATAGGCGTTAATGCGTAAGACTTGTGGTATAGTATGGAGTAGTCCTCGCACTATATACATGTCTTTTCTTATTGTAAGCTGTACGCGGTAGAGAGCGCAATGATTATAAATTAAATTGATTTGTTTCATAAAAACTGAGTTCGTACGAGAGTTGAATTATAGTCAGATTGAGTGCTACAATCTTGTGTAACGCTGAATGCCTGATTGGCTGGGTTGAATACTCGACTTAAGGAGATTTCTCCACTTAAGAAACTTGCAGGGGACGACTACTTCGTTCCGAAGAGGTCACCGTTGTCTCTGAAAATATGGAGGGATCCATCTTGAAAAGTCGAAATTGCCAGTTGGAAGAAGCTTTATTTTTACACAGACCGAAATTTGGCTCCCCAGATATATATTCTAATTAAAATGTTATTGAGAGGTATTAAAGAATACATTCTAGATATGGGTCGAGATTTGTTTTGCGGATATTGCTAAGTTCCTAATAAATTTTCAAAATGGCGTTAGAATATTTTTTTAATAACTTATAGGCATCACTCTAAGGCTCTTTCAAGGCGGTTACCTAGGTTACGTTAAGTTATTCGTTGGTCCATTGAATGGCTTCATCATAATCGCTAATAAGATAATTATACATAAAATGATCTTTATAATTTGAAATGAGTTCTTTATAATTTGATTTCTTCATCTCGTTTCGATGTGATTTTAAAAGATCCCCATTAAAGTTAATTTGGCACCCTAAATGTCATAAGGTGACATAGATCCCATACGGTGACATAATTATTCCCAGGTAATTAAGTTTGGACACCTCAATAGGCAAACTGATTTGTTATTTATTTTTAGCTTGTACCTGTCTGGTTCTGTAGGGATTACAATGCTCAGTAAGATTCTTTGATTACCGTTGTCCAGTTTTCCTTATACGGAGTCGGGCAAAGAAACTTGCTTATTTAGAAATTAAATTAAAAAGAGGAACGCAGATATATATTTAATTTTTTGGACAGCATGAAGCACATAATATAGATTTTATGTTTACATAGTTTTAAAGATGATATCGGGTAGCTGGCATCCATTATTCTCAATACACTGCGTTAATAGAACTCAAAAGTGTCGTTCAACTGTTTCCAGCATTGTTGGCGACAGCTTGACGAATGTTTTTCTTCAGGTGAGCCAGAGCCTAGGACGATCATTGTAAATAATTGATTTTAGACCTTGCGGGCCAGTGCAAATCCCCTTTCAAAGAGATGAGGCGTTCTGGGAAGTGGTTTATGTGCTGTATATGCTGTGTTGACCCACATCCATGTCGTTGAGTGTTGACAGGAAAAGCTCATGTGGATATAACAGTCAGAAGTCACCGAAACTGCCTGTTCGTTTTCTTCAAAAAGCATGGACCACTTATTCCAACTCGCGATAATGCACACCAAACAGATTCACGTTTCGAATGTTGTGGACCCTGATAAAGTTGTCTGGGGTTATTAGGCGTCCAGTAGTGCATGTTCTGCTTATTTACATATCCTGGAAGATGGAAGTGGGCCTCGTCACTGAAGAAGACAAGTATGTCATGAGGCATGCCAAGAAGCACCTCACATATATTTTCTCGAGCAACACAATTGCGTGGATTAAGTTGCTACACCACGGCCACTTTGTGATGATAAAAATTTTGGTATTTCACAAAGGATTCGGCTCACAGAACGAGCAGAGAGTCCAATAGCAGCTGCCTGTTCGCGGACAGAGTGCCGAGGGGATCGCAAAACAGAAAAGCTTACCATGTCAATATTTTGGGGTGACTTTGCTATTCGTGGAAACCCAGGCTTTTTTTCTTCACATCACCAGTTTTCCTGAAGTTATTTGTGCATTAAACAATCGACTACCACTCTCGCAACATGCGCTCTGGCTTCGTCCAGTCCATTGGATCGAACGACTTTCTGCTACCTAACTCTGATGCAATAATTCGGTTTCTGACGTGTATAAAGGCTTTCGTGTATGAGTGTGTGATGTTTAAATGATACTTTTTGTATAAAATACTATGCATATTCAGTTTTTTTAAAATTATTTAGGTATGTTATAAGCTAATAAATAAATAACACTGCATTAGATTCTCCTATTTAAAATATATGAATTACAGTAGAACCCCTCTCCTCCGCCCTCCGTTGGTCCGCCACACCGGTTGATCCGACCGTGATCGAGCCGAACTTGTCCCGACTCGTCGATGATTCACCACCGGTCGCGCCACTTTGGTTCACGTGTTGTTATCGTTTGTCCGCTTTAGTGCTGCGCCATCTCTCGTATCCTTTCTTTCCTTGTGCATGGTTTTTGTACCGTTCATACTGTGCAGTTCTTAGTGCTTACTGTTCGTTGGTTTTACAACAGTGTTGTTCTGTGTTCATTACAGTATTTGTTTTACATTGTGTGTATAGTTGTGTATGTTTTTTCAACATGTCTGGAGTGAAACGTAAATACGTTACTCTTTCATTAAATGAAAAATTAGCAGTACTACAAAGACTGCAAAGGGGAATTATTCCAAAAAATTGCCAAGAAAATCAATGTAGGCGTTACGAAAATAAATGATTCGAGATGAAGTCGGAAGGACATTGAATCGTATACAGTGACGATAGATGGTGAAAAAGCTCTTAAGATTCGTAAAACATTGAAAAAGCTAAACTCGAACTGCTTCACAACGCATTGTTGATGTGGTTCTACCAAGAAAGAACGAAAGAAACCTCGATATCTGAGCCCATTACAAATTAAAAGGCAATAGCTTTAGACAAAAAACTACAAGCCGGAAATGAGTACGCAGCTACTGAAGGCTGGATTGATCGCTGGAAAACTCGTCATGGCGCCCGGTTTGTTTCAATTTCTGGTGAAAAACTATCTGCTGATGCCGTAGCGGCTACGAAGTTTTCTGTGAGGTTTCAAGAAATTGTCGAAGAATATGAACTAATACTTTGCCAAGTCTATAACATACGCGAGACAGGCCTAAACTATAAAATGTTGCCAAAGGAAACGCTCGCTGTATCAAATGAAACCGTGGCAGGAACTAAACTTATAAAAGATAGGCTAATAATTGCTCCTTGCAGCAACGCTGATCGTACACACAAGCTTCCCTTCTTCATTATTGGCAAATCTAAGAAGCCTGGGGCATTCAAAAATATAAACTCATCTTCCTTGCCAGTTTATTACCGTAACCAAAAATCTGTTTGGATGGATTGCAATCTTTTCAAATCTTGGGTATTCGAGGAGCTCGTTCCATTTGTTGAAAAATACTTGAAACAAAAAAGCTCCCTGGTCGTGCTCTATTGTTGTTTAATAGCTCACCATCACATCCATCTAAGGAGGAATTAGTGAAAGGGGACATAACAGCTATCCAGCAAATGTCACATCACTTATCAAACCAATGGATCAGGGAATTATGGACTGGTTAAAGAGGCGGTATCGCAGAAAGTATATCAGCTCAATTTTAAAAAAGTCCGAAGAAGGTTGTAACATATTTGAAGCTATGAAATCCCTCAATATCAAAGATGCTATCTATAAGCTTGCTCAGTCATGGGAGGAACTGAAACCTGACACAAACCTGAAACTGAAACCCGCTGTGAAAATCTTGGCGTAAGCTTTGCCCGGAAGTTATGATCGAAAATGACCAGATCGAAGATGAGCAAAACAACGACACGCCGGAAATCGTTAAAGATCTAGAAACTGTACAACCAAATGTTCCTGCCAGTGAAGTTGAGGAGTGTATTTCCCAATGTGACAAAGACTTTGTAACCAGTGAAGAGCGCAATGACAACCAGATTATTGCCGCTGTTCTGGAAAATAATGGTGAAGAAACTGTGAACGAGGACTCGGACGGTGATGATGACGAACCCCCCTACCCGGATTTCACACACTGACGCCAAGAACACATTTAATATTACCCTTTAGTACATCGTGCAGAACTCAACATCAACACCTACGGACATTTTGTAGATCAAGAAATGGTGGCACACTGCAGCTAAATCTAGAATTTTATCTGCTGAACAAAGCTCTAATAACTGACTTTTTTCAAGAAATTTTTTACGCTTATCTTCAAATTTTACAGTATGTATGTACAGTAAATACATACAGGCTTTTGTACGGTTTTTTGTAATGATTTTACTGTAGAGATAAATACAGTCATTTTTGAGTTCAGAGATTGTTTATTTTACCGTAAATCCGTATTTTTCTGTATTTTCTGATAATCCGGCCATATTGCGTTCCGAGCATACCCAAAGGTGATAACTTAGAGGGGTTCTACTGTATAACGTTTATCATAGGTCATCAATCACATATCAGTATATAAATATAAAAATTGGGCTTCAATTGGATTGATACGATCATTTGATTTTTCAAAATTAACGTATTGTTAGAAGCTGCTATCTATTCTAGGAGGCTCCACACTAATTACAGTTTTCTACTTCATTGTTTCGCCGCCCCACACACGAGTGTGTGAAGACTAAACCAAGCGCAGCTACAACTATAAACTCCGTCCTCTGGATTGGGTCTGCTTCCACTCTCCTCGGAGCAACCTACTCTTTAGGGCGCTCAATTCACATCAGCAAGTGGCTCTGCCCCACCTTGTAGAACATACCTAAGACCGTAAGATGGATGCCATGATTAAAGCAATATTGATTCGCAGAATCATTTGGCTTTTGCATTACTTTGACACCATGTTGAATCGAGGTCACAGCGTGACACTTTAAATCAATTCTGTATTCGTTCAACATTTTCTCGATCAGCAATTGCATTCGATGCTTTTAACAAATTGTTGTTATTCGCGCGTTTTGAGCATTTTCTTCAACATTCTCAGGGAACGCATCACTTTTATTGGAATTTACACATTTTGAAACACGTTAGATTGATATTGAGTTCCAGGTTCATTGGAACGAATACAATTTCCTTTTAAATATATTTCAAAAATTCCTTAAGAATAGACAATGAATAACTTGTGCAATATATTATTTGGAAGTTAATAAACTTTGTATCATGTAAATTTTACTGACGAAATATCTGAATCCAGATTTTAGGCCTAAATAATTTATATTTTAACTAAACAATGTTATTTACTCTCCTTATTTAGGATGCCCGCATTATATACTAAAAATTTCAGACCTTCGGCTGGTTGTTTACTTTTTCAAAAGGATTTCACATGGATCCAACAAAATAAAAATGAGCAAAAAATGCCGACGTTGTAGAATGGAAGAAAAATGCAGTGGCGTATCGTTTACTTTTATTCTAATAATTATTTCTGTCAAGTATATATTTTTGATAATTTGGAATTTTGAATTAATTTCAATTAAGACTTGAATTAAGAATTTTGAATTAAGACTTATGTCGGGCGTAACGGACGCAATTGACGGCCGGACATATTGCACGTTTCTCAGACGATAGATGGACGAAAAGAATCCTAGAGTGGAGACCACGAATGGATGCACAACGTAGCAGGGGACGCCCACCAACAAGATGGTCCAAGAGGATTGAAACAAATTGGATGAACGCAGCTCAAGATCGTCGGAAATGGACTAGTTTACGGGAGGCCTATGTCCAGCAGTGGACGCAGTTGGCTGTGTGATGATGAACTTAATTAGCAATGGCAGTTAGAAAGTTTGATTCATAAGGGCTTTAGGGACAATTTCATTACATAAATTCATATGGGATATTTCTGGATTCTACATGTATTGTGTTTACACTAGATTTCTCTTACTACGTGCACCAGTAAAATGTGTTACAACTCTTTTGAAATAAAACTTAAAATACAGATATTCATGGAAGTTTGGACATGTTTACTTAATATGAAAATATGAAACATTATCAATCAAAAACCTTTATTCATAACTTTTAACACAACTAACAAAACAATATTCTTTTCTAGAAGAACGAATTTGAGACAAAAAAATTATTACAGGGTAGAATACGGTTATGTTCATCAATAGTAGTCTAATATTTAGATCAACTATGTTTACCAAGTTGTTTTGGGTTTACTTCTCTATTATATAATGAATTTTGGCGGTGTTCATTAAATTGAGAATTTCTTATAACTGTTGAATTTTTCTCACACTTGCTAAAGGTCCGCTAAATTTTAGCGGGGCTTCTTGCATTGGAATTTTTATATATCATATCCTTTAAGTGTCTATATCCTTTACTGAAGACCTCTAAAATGTAGGGACCTTGTTATAAGAATTTCCTATTGTCGGATGGGATTGTTGTAACCGTATTTTTTGGAGCAGCGCAGGCTTCCCCGAGACAAAAAACAATCTAATGCCATTTTAACAATTTATTTAATAAGCTTTACCCGACTGGGCGTATATCCTCAAACCACACTAGGAACTTAGGAAAATCCGAATAACAAGCACCAAAAATTTGGATATGTTTATTAAATATGAAAATATGAATCATTATCAATCAAAAAACCTTTTTTGGCATAACCTTTAACATAACTAACGTAACAATATTCTTTCCTACAATAACAAAGTTTACTAAAAAAAAATATTTTGCGACATAATATTGTCATGTTTTACAAAGGTAGTTTAAAACTTAGACCACAAATTTTTTTAAACAAATCATTTTGGACTTACTTGTCTATTATAGTGTTACAGCAAAATTTGGGGTCTAGTACGTTTCCTCTCCGTAACTTACAAAAGAGAACACTCTAAATAGGGTAACGTGTTTTTGCTTCATGATCTTTTTAGTACAATACTTAACTTCTACTGCTGATAACATCATCATCATCAATCAGCCCTTTGCATCCACTGCTTGATATAGGCCTCCCCCATTTCTGCCCACTGTCCTCTATTTTGAGCGCTCTGCATCCAGTTTGTGGTTATTCTTTTGA
>WYDF02115784.1:0-10270 GCA_009867245.2 Adranes taylori
ATTTGTGGTTATGTTGCATTCTTCTTCTTCTTCCAATTTATTGGAACTTAACTTACATTATTTTATTTATAAATGATATGTTATAAGTGTTACCATTTTTCTAATTATTTTCCTTTTTCTTTTATGCTTTCACCGCCCCCCCTGGTTTCCTGCAGCCCCCCCCCCCAGGGGGCGGTAGCGCCCACTTTGGGAATCACTGCCTAGTTAGACCACGTCAATCCGTTTAAGTAAAACAGAAAAACATTCAAATTTTTTAGGAATCAGATATTTTTATTAAATTTCTATCGGAAATAAGAAATATGCCATTAGAAAAATTCAAAAATGTAATTAAGAAATTTTTTATAGCCAAAAGTTTCTACTCGTGTGAAGAATTTTTAAGTTCTAAAATTTCTATTGCTCGTTTTTCTGTGTGATTTTATCAGATAGAATCATAAATAATATTATGTTGGTACGGTATTGTGGACCAATATGGAATACGGAATTGGGGCTGGATTTCATAGATTGTAAATTGCAACGAGTGTTTTTTGTAATTTATGTTTTTCTGTTTTGTAAGTTACTTAAATTATTATCTTCCTAAAAACGATACCATATTAGCCTCCTATGTGTATGTTAATTTGTATAGAGATTTTCGATTTTATATAGATTGTTTTTAAAGAATATGCTTTTATCAAATTTGATTAAAAATGATTTTTCATCAATATACTTATTCATAGAGATATATTAAACATCAGTATAGCTTTTAGTAATTATTCTGACATGTTTAATACTTCTTGTAATTAGCATGTAATAAATGATTTGATTTTGATTTGATTATTCCACTATATTGATAGCGAGGGGTGTTCGGATATAATACCTACATAAAGTTGGGTTGAAATATTTAGCATTGATTATTGCGGCTTATAACTTGTTAAGTCAATTTAACATTAAATCACCTTGACAATAATCAGCGCATCAGGTAACTACCTGTAGAATGAATTAGACCTGACAATCAAATTAGTAATCATGAGCATGAATAGTCAACATTTTAAAATATTGAAATCACCGATCTATTGTTTTTATTGTAGGGTATTGTTATATTTGGTAGAGACATTACTAAAATACCATGCTTCAGAAATAGTTACTTATATGGTATAAGTGGTGGTCTAGGAACAGGACTAGCGACATTTCTTTTTACTAGTCGTAGTCAGTTGGCATGCAACTGTGGAATGACTGGATTTATGGTTATTACGCTATCGTACTGGGTACATTGTAGGTAAGTAATTTTAAACTAATAATAGCCATTATGTATTCATAGTTTGTATTTATCCATTGTATAAATTCATTACTATTTTGTTTTCATTAATTAGAAAATTGGAAACATGAAGTCCGCCGATTGGGTCGCTTTTAATTTTTATTTAATATTTTTTTCTTTATCTTCCTATGTTGCATAATAATCAAAGTATCCCTTGACAAAGGAAATTAGAAAAAAGAGGCCCTTGAGAAAATGGGATGCACAACCAGGGAAATCAAAGTTTCAAACAAAAACATAATACATCACCCAACAAAGTCTTTTTGAATGTTCCACAGAATATTTTTTTTTAGGTATACATTTTCAAAAAGAAATTTTGAGATGCAACTAATGCAGGAGTTACTACAAGAGCAAGCAGTTCATGAAGGTACTGAGAAAGAAAGGGAACTACAGGAACAGTTGAAATCTATTTAATGAATATGAACTAGTCAAATTTCCGTCTTGTCATACTGTAAAATAGTACGTACATATAGTTAGCTTAATTTTAAGAAATAAATTAAAGGAAGTGGTGTTTTATTGAAAATTGAAGGAAGTAATATTTTATTGAAAATGTTATTTCCTTACTCCAATATTGCTTTCAGCTAACTAGCTGCTTTGTGCTGTTATTGAATTCCTGTTGGATTTATGAATCTCCAAGCGAAAATGTGAAAACATCTTTTATTCGTTAAAAAATGTAAAAAAAACTAATTGATGAAATGTTATTTATTGTTGTAAATCAAGAGCACGTACGCAGAATTATATTGGTTTTAATTTTTATTATTTGTTGTAATATTAGATACCAATGTCGTTGGCTTTATGTAAATCATTGATGTCAGTATACATTTTTTTTTCAGCTAACTTTTTTTACATTATTATTAAAACTTTTTTTACATTTGCTAACGTTACTTTTTAAAAATTTTTATTTATACATAATTATACCACATAAAGACCCTACGCATGGTTCATTATATCGACATATCACACTCTTCGATGCCTTAGGCAAAACTTTCGAAAGAATTTTCACCTCGCGCTTAAGAGCTTGCCTAGAAATGAACGAAATTCTCCTTGACAACCAAATCGGTTTTAGAGAATCAGGCTCTACAATGGACCTACTTCTTAAATTTAAAACATACATTACTCTAGCACTAAACATTGGTCATTGTGACTTGGCAGTATTCCTAAACTCCGTTTGGCATGCTGGACTAATCCGGAAACTTCATGAGTTCCACATTCTGAACCCTAGTGCACTGAAGATGGTCCAATTAGGGTTAATCCAGAACCTTCATGAGTTCCATATCCTTTACCCCAACGCACTAGAAATGGTTCAATCATACCTATCCGACTCACCAATTCAAATCAAACTAGGGGAAACATTTTCCAGATCTATTCACCTTCAAGCTGGTGTACCACAGGAGCCTGTCCTTGCTCATCTTTCGTACATCATGTACTGTCATGACTTCCGACCCCCAGCCACTATAATACTTATACTCGTATTCTGCCACTGATAGGCTGCAGAGCTATTCTATACTCCATACTTCCAAATGCGCAAGCGCATAGACTCACAAATTGTGAACGAAGAATTCTTCGAAAAATTCACAGGCTACACTTCCGATTTCCCAGTTCACTTCTATACGAGCATTGGCCTGCCATCACAAATCGTATAAAATCTCTTTAGTCCAAATATCCGTCTAGATGTGATGCTGAAAACAACCCGATAGCTCACCAAATCCTTCGATCCGTCTGGAAAACGGGTTACCACTGCAGTAAACTACCATGTAGACCCTTCCTCCCTCATCCACCAGCTCGAATCATTCAAACCATGCAGGAACCCCTGAGGATCTTCAAGATATTCTTGAAACAATCTTTCTTTCCCTCGGATAATCATCTCCCAGACACGACATAAAAAATAAATAAAAAAGGAAATCAATAAAAACAAACACCTCATAAAGAAGGATTCAGCACCATAAAGAAGGATGGACCAGATGTAGCATTTTACTAAACGTATTCGTAGCTGTAGATTAACTTATCTATTACTGAACAGTTGCTTGAACTTCTGAAAGTGGCTCCTAGCTATTTAAATGCGGCATTTGATTTCTTGCTTGGAGTTCTAGTCAGTATTGAACCTGCACCAAGATATTTGAAACTTGATAATGCAACTTCAACTGCTATTGTTGCATTATTATAGCTGATATGTTTCCTTCTCACAATCATGAATTTTGTTTTAGAACAGTTGACTTTGAGGTTGTTTTGTTTGCTGACTTCGACTATTTTTTTACCAGGTCTTATAGGTTTTCTATTCTATCTGCAGTCATGGTCGTATCATCAGCGTACTTTATGGTGTTCATGTATAACTCCATTGATTTTGATCCCTTTACCTACTGAATCTAACTTTTCAGACAAAATAGCTTCAGCATATAAGTTGAACAACATTGGTAATAAAATATACATCCTTGCCGTACTCCATTCATGATTTTGATTGTGATTCGTTGTCCCATCTTTGTTTCTGTGGGCCGACTGATTCTAATACAAGTTTATTATACAAACAGTGATCTTTTTGTCAAGGTCCTTTGAATTCAAGACTTCCAATAGTTTGTCGTGTTTTACGTTATCAACAGTTTTTTCATAATCGATAAAACATACAAATGCATTTTTTTGGTAATTTCGGTAGTTTTTTGTAAGCACTTGTAGACCGAAGAGAGTTTCTCTTGTACCAGTACTTTCTCTGAAGCCGAATTGTGTTTTCTCTATTTCTTCTTCGCATTTATTATAAATTCTGATGTGAATGATTTTTAGAAATATTTTCCTATAAATCGTGGATCATAAGACTTATCCGTCTATAATCACTGCACGATTTTGTGTTTGGTTTCTTTGGTAACGTAATAAATGTGGATTTAAACCATTCTTCGGGGTATAACTCCGGTTCTGTAGATTCGATTGAATACAGTTTCAAGGATTGAATACAGTGGTGATCTTTAAATTGACTTAATCGATAAGCTTTAAAATTTCGCTTGGCAAATTATTAGGACCAGGATTGTTTTGAAATTATTAGGCCTTATTGTTTTTCTCATATTTATAGTAATTGGGAGAATGTCTTTATCTGGTGTATTTGCTTCTTGAGGATTCTCATTTCTTTCTTCATCACCAAATAGTTCTGATATCTAATTTTCCCATACTTCTTTCCTTCTCTTGGGATCAACTATAATCTCGTTTTGGTGGTGAATTAGATAAAAAGGGATTGATTTTTTTAAAGGTTCCTGATATTTCTTTCACTTTTCTATGAAGGTTAATGTCGTCATGAAGGTACTGTAGTCGTTACCTTTTCATTTAGTCAATTTTTTTTGCTTTGTGCCTTTTGACCTGGATTCTTGGTGCAATCTGTTGTATTCAGCCGGGTTCTTGTTGCGGTGTTCTCTTCTTCTTTCCATTAGTCATCCATTTTTTATTTGGTAATTGTTTTTCTCTCCCAGAACATTCATATATTGATCTCATTTTGTTATTAATTTCAATAGAGACAGCAGATTTGATGTTTTTATCTTTGAGCCTTTCCAATCTACTAGGATTGTGGTCTGGTGATACATCTGCGCTGGGATAAGTAGAAACATTGTATATTAATTTACCCAAACGACTAGTAATCAGGATGTAGTCAATTTGATGCATCTGAATATTATTGGTGGGCTCTCAGATGGATATTTCCAGGTGTAAAGTCTTCTGGCAGGTAGTTCATACCAGATGTTTGTAATTTTTAAACTATTTTTTTTGACAACATTGAAGTAGTCTCTCTCCCTTCTGACGTTCCTTACACCCAAACCGAGTGATTTTTTTGGGGAGAAAATACTTCATTGGTTTTCCGTTGCGTAATGAATGGTTTAGACTTTAAACCATTCATCTAAACTTTAGAGCTTTCCATCTCGTTTCAGCCGCGCTTGACATAGAGAACATACGCTGTTTGTAGCCGCCAAATGTTAGTAGCAGACGTTACGTATAGTTTCAATTTTTAGTCCGCTATTTTATTTCGGGTGCTACGCTGCATATCTACCGAGCATTCCCCTATCAGCAACCTGGGGACGCGTGCAATAGGAAATTTGAAACTTACTGTCACGGTTAGTTATATAATAAACAATATGCCGTTAACTTTTATGCGGATAAATCTGAGCGGTTGAAACTTTATTTTTATCGATTGTGACGCGCTGATTAAGCAGGTGATCGTATTACTAGTCGAATGCAGTAGTAACATCAGCAGCGAAATTGATAGCGAGAAATTGTTGGAATTCGGAGAAATTGCGGAATTCGGACTACCCTTACCGAGACGACTAGAGCAGTAGTTGCGTTGCGGAAAAGCGAGATAAAGTACGAGAAAACCATAAGTTGTATTCTTTTGCAATGATTTAAGTGATTAAATTGAACGAACTGAACTAATCGTGTTTGTTTGAGAAATATTCACTTCCGCAACATCACCATAAACTGATCGAAATTTTAGTATGATCAGTTCATTTAGTTTACTTGATTATTTATCAGTACAAAAGAACACAGCTATCATCGCACATAAAAGCCACCCCAAGCTGCTTATCCAGTTTTCTATGAGTCATGTGCGCGAATATCAACGTACAACTTTCTGTTCCAAGCTTGTCATTTAAATACGTTAAATGTACAGATGCGAGGTTTAGCATAAAAATTTAAAGTAAATTGAAAGACTTGAGGCACGTACGAAAAAATCAAAAAAATAAACACACTATTGCGACGGCAGTTATAACTTTTAAAGATTAAATTGCGCTATTAACATTCTATTTCTATCCAACCTCTATATCATTTAGGTTCGATTCCACTCAGGTCTTTGCTTAACCAAGCAAGTAAACGGAAAGCACTTCTGACAAGTAAGATCAAGATTAACCAAAATTCCCTTATCAGTTGACCATGCTACGGCAAAGGTTTTTGCAGACTTCTCCACTAACTTAACCACTCAAAACCAATACCAAAAGCCTCCTTCTAATCACCGATTTTAGACATTTTCCAACGGGGCGTGGAGTTTAGTAGTATGGATAAGTTCCATACTGTTGGTCATTCGATTCTCCATCTTCCTCTTAAAAAAATTATTATGAAACAATTTTAATTGTTTAATCATGTCGCAGGTTTATTAAGTGATAGAGCATGGGAGGTTCTAGGGACCATGAAAGGCGGGGGAGGGAGGGAGGCGGGCATCCTAACATAACTATATTCTATTGATACTATCTTTAACATTAAGCAATGTTTAGCATTAAACAACCATTCCAATGAAGGGAGGAGGGCCCCTGCCTTGAGCCTCCCATGAAATAGAGGTAATTCTGAAAAGGCCGTGTTTTGGTGCACCCATAGATTCCCCCGAGTAAAATTATGGTATTTAATCAAGTTGAATTGAAGTGAAACATGTTTCCAACTACCCCCACATTTGAGGGCTAAGTGTAAAAGGCCGGTGTAATTATAAACATGATTTTGGTTTTTTTTTTCTTTCAAAGGGGGATTAAATGATAATTTTAACAAACGTAAAAAAATTGTTAATTACATAAGTTAATCATTTCGAAAGCTGCATATTGACTGTATGAAGCACCCTTAAAAATGTTCCCAATTACTCCTATACCGCATGACCTTAATAGTAGTCACTCCGTTCTGCCTAAAAATTCTAAATATTTTGAATCGAATTGGTTATATAGGACATTTTTGTTAAATTGGTGCGTCAGGTCAAGAATATATACAAATTATGTTTGCGTATTATCTATATTAATGTAGAATGAACAAACAAATATATACATTATTTCAAATAACTTATCAGTATGTAATTCAAAAGATTAACGTATAGGCTATGATCTGTGAAAAAATAGTCTGCATTTTATTAGATTATTTTTTTAAGTTTCGTTTTAAATAAATTGCGAAAACTAATTATAATATTATTGAAAAGAAAATAGTTTGTATTAAATATTATTTTAATAACGTCTGATCGGTATGTACATATTTCATTTAATTACAGTATTACGTACTTTATCGAAAGTTATTAAAATGTTTTTTAGGTTTTGTGAGATATCCAGTCTAATATAAAAAAATATTTGAAGTGAATTATGTGTAGTTTAATATTTTATGTAAATGGAAAAAAGGTAAGTAGACATTATAATATAACAAGGGAATTAAACATTCGTGGATTTCATCTATCACATACTGAAAGTCAGAACTTTCATAATATTATACTAGATAAGTACGGTGACCACAAGTCCCGTTTTTAATGCTGCACATTTTTTTCCGCGTCCTGCAAAGTTTTAAATAAACCCTGCCTACTGGAAAATTTAGTTTTTGTCAATTGTCTTATTGAGTTTCTATATGTAAAGCAAAAATAAATTTTATACATACACGAGCACCTCCAATTGCTCGATCACAGCCTAATCTACAGTCTGTTTGATTTTAGCTATCACAGGAGATATCTGCTATTGATAAAGACATGATAAAATGTTGTTTTACATTTAACTTTCTATTAGATGCAAAAAAAAACATTTGAATATAGCCAAAAACAATTGAGCATCAAATGGATTAGATTTAACAAATAGATTAATTTTTTTAATGGAACTTGCCCAATTTTAACACGTAGTCTAAAACTGTGAAAAATCTTCTTTACGATGATAGGCACTTTAAAATGTGGAGAATAGGAAAAAATTTCAAGATTCAGACGTCGCCTTGTCCTTGTTTGTCAAAAAAAATATTTTGGGAATTGGCGAAAATATGAGTCTAAGCTAGTTCTACTATTTACCAATTATAGATTTTATATAGAATGTTTTGTGCCAAGTATATATATACTGGTGTCCCAATAGTGTGTCCAAGTCCAATTGCTCCTTTATCATATTATATGGAGAAAACTTCCACAGCATAAGTGTCTAGGGCTTTAAGCTACACACTAAAAATATTTTCATGTATACAGTGTTTCATAACTGCAGGCCGAACACAACATACATTTTTTTATATAAAAAGTATATTATTTGATAATTCGATTCTATGTATTTTTCATAACTTTCAATCTAAGACTTGGTAGGTCTATACCAGGTGTTTCAAAAGTTATGGCTAGTTTTATGCCAACATTGTGGTAATTTGAACTGCTTGTATCTTAAAAGAATAAAATATATTTGATCTGTTTTTGGACCTGGTCCGTAAGAAAAAACCACCGGTCCGCGGGATTCGTTCACAACTTTTACCGGTCCGCGGGCCAAAAAAGGTTGAGAAACGCTGATCTAGAAGACCTGAAATTTTAAACTTATTATGTTGAATAGTATAATGTCATTTGTTTTGCCACCTACTTTTTCGAATAAAATTTTATGGTAGGTAAACCTACATTTCTTTCTTATTTATAACGTTGGCCTATTTCCGTCCCTAGGACCAATCACCGACAACATTTCTTATTTAATTTTCGATTTATGTTGTTCTTCTTCAATTATTTTTTGGTCTTGACACTAGGCCTTTTAAACATTATTATCCGTTACAAAAATGAATCTACAGCCCGGCGCTTGCGCAACCGTTAACTGCAAACCTATTCCGGATGTAAAAAATATTATGTAAAAACAAATATATTTGACGAAACACGTTTTCACATGAACAAAACTATATTCAGATTTTACGAAAATTAACACAAATATGCTTGATAACACATTACATACCATGAATTACACATATTTTTGGCATTGCCATTATTATCCGGTATTATAATTATAATATCAATAATTTTTGCCCGCCATATCGTGAACCATCACGAATGGTGGTCATGGACGAACTCATTTATGTTGTTAATTAATTAGGTAACTATGACATGATATGTTATAACTGTAAATAGAATTTTGTAGTTTTCGAATGCGAAATAAAATTGGGCATGTTCTATTTAAAGTTTGAATGAATTTGTGAAATTTAACGATTTGATGTTCAATTGTTTTTTTTTGTCCCAATGCCAAATAATAGCAAATTTAAGTAGAAAAATTTTTCTTCTATAACAATAGCCGATAGATACCTCGAGATATCTACTAAGTTAGCTAAAATCAAACAGATATTTATTGCAGGAGGCTTTGTAGAAAAATGGATTTTCTATGGGATTCGTAAATTTGACATATTTTGAAATTAAAATAATATGATTTTGAAATAAAAATTTTTGCGTTCTTTTATGGTAAATTTTATTCTAAAACAATTTTTTCAACCAGTCCTTACGCGCCCCCGTCAATGTTATCCCGCTTCATCTATATTAAAATCTGTTAACTTTATACATAATATCGTAGGGTGTCTTTTAGTATTGATTATCATACTACATTATAACTATTAGTATTATAATCTGACGCTCACTACTTCCGACACTTAGTTCAATAGCTTAATAGAATAATGGAAATGTAATAAATTAGAATAATAGTTGATTAGCATAGAGACGCACAGCTATCACCGTTCGTAAAAGGCCTTTGAGATTTTGCGTCGAAGATTTTGGGGATAAGATAAACCAAGCCCAAATCGAACTCTCGCCTCAAAAATAAAAACATCAATACACCGTAACTAGCCTAACTAACCTTAATGTGTTGATCCGAAAATGATTTTGCAGAAATAATATCTATTTAAATTATTTTTTTAACTAATTAAATCTTGAATTGAACAAACAAAAATACGTAAAATCAATCATATGTATAGTTGACATCTTATGTATCACAAGACTACAAACCTCAATAGCACAATACAAAAGATAACAGCATTCACACACCTCAAATAAACCAAAGAACCGAATAACGAACGAACTCAGAAAGAAAACTGTATGTAAACACATAAGAAATTGGTAGAATTCGCCGGATAATAGAATCCCAATTACAAGCTTGTCGCAGTAACAAGACAGCAAATAAAAAATTATTTAAATTAATGCATTATTGCAGGGGTCGGCAACCTTTTTCGGACAGCGGGCCATTTTCAAAATAAAATTTTTTATGCGGGCCGCACATTCAAATGTAACTTAAATAGTGCTTTTATATCATA
>WYDF02115795.1:0-10270 GCA_009867245.2 Adranes taylori
CATTTTTGTATGCAGCAATAGCAAACAATAAATCATTTTCAGACCATAGTCCATAGTGTCCTCTTTTTAACATTGTACTCGGCCTACGAAGAAGAAGAAGATACTAACCAAACCAGGGCGTTTCTTCTTCAATTCGGCGTCGAAACGGTCCAATAATGCTGCGTAGTAATTGCCAGTTATGGTTTTACCCTTTGCCAAGTAATCAATAAGAATAATGCTTTTTGCATCCCAAATGCGTTCTTCGGTAAGCCTTCGCCGCTTTTTCTCCACTGCTTTGACCGTTCCTTCATCTCCAGCGTGTAACAAAGGACCCTAACTCTCTAATTCTATATCTTAGATCATTAACAATTACGCAATACTTGGGTTATAGAATTGTTTGGCTATCTGATGCACTCTCTGAAGTCAAGCTTTACCTTACACGAATGTGCAGTACAATATTCGCACTTGCTGCCAATCGAATTAATGTACATGCATGGATTACGAATTAATTCGCATTCATTGAGTCAAATGAATTTCTTTATCACCGCGTACACTTCGCTGCCTGCATTCCTAGAGTCTCGCACGTATTTCTATTCCGCACAGTTTAAAGTATTTATTATCGTTATCGCGTACAGATCTTCTCTATTGCGTTTACACTTTGTTTGAGTCGAGCCTAAAGTGGATTACTAATTATTCCGCTCCTCACCTTCCTGCGTACCACCCATTTCTATTGTTCGCACTCTCCGAGTCAAGAATACGCTTCCTACGATTTCCAAGGACTCGGCCTACGAAGAAGAAGAAGATACTATAGAAGATTATTGGAGCGCCAAACTTTACCAATATCTCCTTTACCAATTTGATTATCAGTTTTTTTAGTGTGTCAAATTTGTTCTTATTTACATAGACTTTTATCATTATTTAATTACGTATTTCAAACTTGACGTTATATATTATTATTATTCCAATACAACATGCGATTGGAACTACCACACGTTTTTTTCATTTACAAGTGTATGGCCCGAACATGTATTTAGTAGAAGAGTAAAAGGAATAATGTGTGGTTAGTGCACACCCCTGTACCTTCCGCCATATTATATATTTTCAAACTACACTGTTTCAAACTCTTTGGACATACTAGTATATAAGAAGATAAAAAGTTATTTTAAAACAAACATTAAATGCATTAATTAATGATAACAAAAAAAAACATAATAAAAAGTGTAGAAAGCCTTGATAGTCGGCGATCACTCATTTGCTAATCATGATTATAATTATTAACAATTTTGATTACTTCTGCGATGAGTATCAATCAAGTTGTCTTACCTTACACAATATTTAATTGAATTTGCCTAAAGTACATACTAATTAAATAAATTTTCATAGCACACAGATTTGCATTTGAAAGATTTTTATTATACATTTTAGTAAGCCCTAATTGTACGAGGTGGTTTGACATAAATCTAGCTTTCGATAGATGGCGTTGCGTGATAACGAACGTCATATTGGTTTCGACATCTGACACCTATTCACATGACGTTCCAACCCATCCAACACAAGATGTCTGTCAAAATCTGAAGTAAAAAGAACAATTAGTTTGGTTTTTACAGCCGTCGCAAGCAAGTAGCTTCTCTATTTTGGAAAAAATGGAAACGTCGAATATCGTTCCGTGATTAAGTACCTTCACACGAAAGGGAAAAACAATGCATCCGAACTGGATGCTGCTTACGGCAAGTCTGAAAACCGTCGGAAAACCGTCGAATCAAAATCCGTTATCTCTGCTAGGCTGCAAACATATTAACTGAACGTGTGTGTACACATCATCATACGCAAATATTTGGATATGGACTAAAAACGCCCACGTGTGATGGATTCGGAGAAGCTTATGTAGTTTTTTTTCGTCGATACGTGACTGTTAGAAAAACATAAATCTAATTCCAGAAATGGGTGGTACGTACGAAGGTAAGGAGAGTAATAATTAGTAATCTACTTCAGGCTCGACTCAAACAAAGTGCAAGCGCAAAAGAAAGGATTTGTACGCGAAAATGATAGTAACGACTTAGAAAAGCGTAGAATAGAAATACGTGCGAGACTACAGGAGTGCAGGCAGCGAAGTACGCGGTGATAGGGAAATTCATTTGACTCAAAGAGTGCGCATTAATTCGTAATCCGTGCATTTACAATAATTCTTATTGGCAGCGAGTGCGAATATTGTACTGCACATTCGTATAAGGTAAAGCTTGACTTCAGAGAGTGCATCAGATAGCCGAACAATTGTATAACCGAAGTATTGCGTAATTGTTAAAGATCTAAGATATAGAATTAGAGACTTAGGTCCTTTGCTACACGCTGGAGACGAAGGAACGGTCAAAGCAGTGGAGAAAAAGCGGCGAAGGCTTGCCGAAGAAGGCATTTGGGATGCAAAAAGCATTATTCTTATTGATTACTTGGTAAAGGGTAAAACCATAACTGGCAATTACTGCGCAGCATTATTGGACCGTTTCGACGCCGAATTGAAGAAGAAACGCCCTGGTTTGGTTCGAAACAAAGTTCTCGTCTATCGTGGCAACGCACGCGCTCATAGAGCGGCCGTGCAGGCAAAATTAAACCAATTAGGCTACGAATTGAGCGACCACCCACCTTATTCACCAGAACACGAAACTTTCCACTATTTTGAAGAGCTCGAGTAAAATTACTTTCCGGAAGGGACGAAGAAGTTTGAAAGTAGCCTTGAAAAGTGTATTACTTTAAAAGGGGACTATGCTGAAAAATATATGAAAAAAAAAACATAAATCGTGCGTCTTCTTACTTAGGCTAGATTTCCTTCAAACCACTCTTATATCTGGAATATACCCATACGAACAGAAAATTATATATAAAATTCCTCTACTCTCTTTCGACTAAGTATGATGATTGGAATACAATGAAAAACTTCTTGACGTAATTCTCATTGGCTACTTCCTGGCTTTAATTTAACATTTTGTACTCTTGGCAAAGTAGATTTAAAGGATCAAAACCTCCAATCTATGTTAGCAAGTATTGTCAGGGGGGCGAGAGGGCAGTTGGTTCCAACTCCGCCACATTTGATTTATACCAAAAACACGCCCTTAGATTGTTTCAATACCTATCGGTGATCTCTACCGCTCCAGTAGAGAACTATTGGTTTAAATTACAGATGGTGATCTAAATAATGAATAAAACCTTGTACGATTTTGTGGTAATTCAGGGCTTATTAGTACTATGAAGTTAATCCTGGTTTATAACGCTAGTCGATTTACTGTACTTATTCTATTGTTCAATTACTCAAAGAAAAACCTTATTGGCGCAATAACATAAGAAAACAACTTGCAACATTATATCAACTCAAATTACACATACAAAGGCATAACAACAAAAAAATCAAAATCCTACCATTCCCTCTGTCTTCTTTTCAATAATTCTTTCCATTATCCCTATACCTTTTATTCCACCTCATAAACTAGTGAACCTTTATATTGTAGCGGTGCACTAAGTCCAAAAATTTTCTTTCGAGGCGCATCTGAGGGACTGCCCATAAATAAAGCCCCCCTAAATAAAGTTCTGACTATGGACAATCGCCAATAAAACAGTTAATTTTACAAGTTTAAAAGACATTTTATTAATAAAGGAATCAAAGGATAAATCTTACATTTAATTTATGTGAACGTTGATATTCTTCTTCAGCAGCATATGAGATTGATGGGAGGATCAATTTTCAAAAAACAGATGTGTATTTCCTTGTCGATTATTTCAAGTCTCTCGAGTTTTTTAGACTTCATTTCCGTAAGTGTTGAAAAACCTTGCTCACAGAGATAAGAGCTTCCAAATGACAACAGTGATTCGACGGTCTTGTTACTGAGTTTAGGAAATTTGCTGCTCAAACACAAACAAAAGTCAGACGGCTCCTTTTCAGTGAATAATCCTTTAAAAACCAAATCGCTTCTTAAATGAATTAAATTTTCTTGATCCTCTCCTTCAAGATTTTAGATTCATAGTCCATGAATGGGTTGACTACCCATTCCATTTCCGAAGTATCCCGATTAGGAAAATACTTCACAAAAGATGCTGATAAAACTGCAAAGTTTCTTCGATTTTTTCGTTGACAAGGCATTTGAAAGGATTCTGGTCTATCATCGGAAAAGATGCAGAGTTTGAGTTGCTGATTTTTAAATTCCATAAGCCAAGTTTTTCTTTAAACGCTTTTAACTTGCCAGTGAGAGAGTGATAATGTTTTCTTGGGCGCCTTTTAAACTTAAATAAACTTCATTTAGTTTGACGAAAAGATTACTCAACAATGCAACTCGAAACCAACAAACATCACTCATAAGGAAAGGAAAACCAATTTCTTCGGTATCAATAAATGAAATAATCTCAATTTTCATGAAAACAAACCGATTTCAAACGTTTCCTTTCGATAGCCATCGGCTTTTAGTGTGATGAAGCCAAAGTTTTGTAATCAAAATCCATTGCTTCGCAAATAATTGAAAAAATCTTCGAACAAAGAGCGTTCGATTAGTTGACCACTTTGACGATCTCATCTAGATTTGCTGCAAAGCTGGGATGAATCACTCAACTCTGTCTCCACTGGAAAGTCATCAGATTCGTCCCTTTCACCAATTTTCATTCTTTCCAACCACTCACTCCCTATATCATTCATTTCCAAAAAATCCACAACCGAAGTTCCTCCATGTCCTCTAAATGTAAAATTACCCTCCCAATCTCCATCCACACACCCATTTCCTACTATCATCCCATTTTCTTCTATCCATTCTACAAATCTTTTTCCTTTAACATTTGTCACTTTATCCTTAAATCCTTTCTCTGAATATTTCTTTCCCATCTATATATCTTCCACCATTGTTACCAATCCTCATATTCCAGTCACCAATTATCACTAAAGCATCCCATTCATCCCCTTTCATTCTTATCATCTCATTCACCCTTCTCTCAAAATCAATCCAATCTTTGTTATAATACACCATCATCACCATCATTCTTCTTTCTTCCATACTAATCAGTCGTCCATATGCTCCCTCCCATTCTGAATTTACTATACTACATTCATTTATTCCTATGCTTATCTCAGTTATTATCCCTCCACTTGCCCTCCCCATTTTACTCTTCCTCCTAGCCCTTGCATCTTCCAAACAAATCCATTTGTCATATTACATTTAACCATATTACATTCCTCCTCATCCTCCCATTCCTCTTCATTTAATCATATTCCATTCCTCCTCATCCATATTCTATTCCTCCTCATCCTGCTCCACACCTCAACCAATCCCACCACATCAAGTGTACTCATATACTGCATCACCTTTCTCATCTGCAACTTACTCTTCAACCCTGCCACATTCCAACATACTATTTTTATATTTCATTTTTATATTTTCGGCATTTCCCCTTTCTCAATATTCCCCACTTCCTGCCTACCACTACCTCTACTTCCTCCGCTTTCCTTTACATCCTCTATCTCTACCCTCATCCCCCCTATTCATTTTATTCCCCCTTAATTTCTCTTCCCTCTTATTTTCATTAATTCGATCCTTATATTTTACATATTCCCCCTCATTCATCAATTTGCTAAACCCCTCCTTTTGATCTTTTACTATATTCCCTTATTGTTGTTCGTTTCCATTTTCACCATCAGTTTCTCTTCATTCTTCTTGCATATAATGTAGCTAATCCAGTTTTTTCTGCTTTATTTAACTCCTCATCTCCACCACTGTCCGTTTATTAAAGCTTTCTTATATCCTATCCTCCATTTCTCTTTGTCCCCAGCCATAATCTTAACTTTCCCTTACATTTTGGCTTGTGTTACCCTTTCTTTAACTGTTAGGTTTTCTTCCACAAAAATATCCGTTCATTAAAATAAATGTTTCCTTTTTACCACTTGTATCTTATTTTCCCAACTCTTCAACTTAACCAATAATGGTATACTATTGCCACTTATCTCTTTTCCTCCTATATACATTTCCTCCACCTCCACATTACTATTTACACAATTTCTCAACATCTCCTTTACATACTCAATTGATTCACTGTCTTGTTGTCTTGTTCATTCACACCATGTATAATAATATTATTCCTTATATGTGTTCGTTCTTTATCTGTCCCAAGTGCAAATTGCGCAATCATTCTATTTTTCTCCATACTTTAATTTCTGTAATTACAATTTGGCATTCCCTCCCCATTCAGTATACTGAAGTACTATTATATCTACCATTCCTTCATCTTTCTTGCATAATATCATTTATGACTATCTCAACCTCATTGACAGCTTCGTCCGCATCACACATTTTCTCGAAACGTAGACCATCCTATTCTCTAATACACTTGCTTTCTCTGTTTTGCCCATTCATTCAAGCTGCTACCCCTTCTTTCATCCTCCAGATTATTCAAATAAACCATTTACAACAATCTCACATGCTCATCCACCATAACTTTTCTCTCATAGGTTCTCTCAACTATCAGAATCGATGTTGACTTTTTCACTCCAATTATTCTTCTCAATACCCCATACATCTATATTTCCATCTCCACTTTTTCTTTCCACTCCATATAACAATACACTTTGCAGACAAACATCCATTATTGTGATTCTCATTGTCACAAAATCTCCAAATTTTTTTTCCCACACACATCTTAACCCTTCCATTGCATCTTAACCTTCACATGTCCTTTGGAATTCCCATTATAATTTAATGTTTCCCACGATAAAAAAATGTCACTAATATATTCGAAATCAGCTATATCCAGACTCTTTAAATATCGTTTAATAATTCAAAAATATATTTTGCTGTGTCCAAAATCAATAAATGCTTTCTCTAAAGCCAAATAATTAATCGATAAACAATTAATCGCTATAAAAAGATGCTGTAGAAATTAAAAGAAAAAACTAAATGTTTGTACATAATTCTGCATCTCTTCATGAATAATTCAACAATAAAAACTATCAATTTGGCATAGGTTAGACCAGGTTAGACAAAGACAGATGATTTCTTCGTTGAACTATGTATGAATTTGGTGTTGACCTTGGACTTGTATACAGCTAGGAATATTTATCTATGATGGTTTTTTTTTTAATATTTATAAATGCCGGTATGTTTAATCTATTAGC
This sequence comes from Adranes taylori, assembly GCA_009867245.2. Taxonomy (NCBI): domain Eukaryota; kingdom Metazoa; phylum Arthropoda; class Insecta; order Coleoptera; family Staphylinidae; genus Adranes; species Adranes taylori. The sequence continues at coordinate 7,115 of WYDF02115795.1, forward strand.
CCATTATTATCCTCTCTACAAAAAAAAATTAGTACTGAATTATGGAACTCAATTTTACTTGCCACTGATAATACCTACTCTGTTTTGAAATTGTATTTACTAAAACCAAAGACCATCTTTAAAATTGGTCAGATCCAAATTCAGATTTTTTTTTTTTTCAACAATCACTTACTCCATATTTTAGCCTTTGGGCTATGATATGTTTGCGTCCACAGTATTGAGCAAATAATGGGTTCACCCGATAAATTTTATCGAAGCAGGAGATTGACCCGTTCGTGCACTACGTCATAAGTTTTGTTTATCTTTTCGAGCATTTCAGCTCTACAAACTTTGGAGGTCGCTTGCTTTTATTTCGCGTTTTAAATCCGCGTTTCTTAAAAACTATGACGGCGCGTCCACTGTATATCTTATAAGTTTAATGTGGCACTTAGTCTTTTACTCTATCTGAACTGTCGTGACCACAATTTCCGACCGTATACCAGTCTTGGTTCTAGCACTGCCTTGAATATATGCACTCTGTTCCTTATGCTCGTCGTTTCCTTTAAGTTCTTTAAGTACGCCGCAGAGGCTTCTTGCTCTCCTCAGTACAATTGCCGCTCTACTTTTTGCATGATTTTGGAATTTAAGTGTCCTATCAAATACGCAATCGAGGTATCTGGCTTCTTTTCTTATTCTAATTTTGTCCCTACCAAACGGTACTGTATTGAATTTTAGCTTCTATTTGCTAAAAAAAGTGACGTTCGTTTTTGCTGTGTTCAAGTTCAGCATCCGCTTCTTGCAACATTTTAAGACTCTATTAGCTCTATTCGTATCCTACTAGAGGCCGCATATGCGTTTATTCCCCTAACAAAGAATGCAATCTGTCTTGGAATCTGTGTTTCTTGTTCTTGTTGGAATGTCGTATGTGAACAGGTTATAAAGGATCGGGCTCAGTGGGGAGCCTTGCGGTAAGTCTTCTTTAGCAACTTCCTAGTTTGAAAGTTTTCCGTCCATTTGAACTTGGAAAGTTCGCTGTCTTAGAAAAGAGTGTATGGTGGCCACTATGTCAACTGATTGATTTTATGTACCAGTGCTGCTTTCCATACACGATCGTATACCTTTTCAATATCTAATAACACACACACACATTTTAGACTTCTGGATTCTATTTCCTGACTAGGCGTTTTTTCTATATAAACTTTCACTAATCCAGCCTGATTTGGTTTCCACCCATTCTTGAAATTTGTCCTTTATTAGTGCTTGCAGCAATTTGATCGGACAATCCAATAACGATGATATTGGATGTCCGTTGTTTAGGACTGCTGGATCTTTCTCCCATTTTGGTATTGCAATTATATGAGCTTGCTTTCATCTGCTTGGAAAGTGATGGAGATTAATTAGCGCGTTAAAGATATTTGTCAGGAAAAGAATGACTTGAGCAGCTAGTAATTTAATCGCTCTGCTACGATTATTATCCTCGCCAGGTGCCTTGTTTGGACTAATAGTTTTTACTTTATTTGAAGTATCTTCCGGCTGGAACCAGTTTTTTTATTAGGTTTTATGTTTTCTAGAGTTAGGATGGATTTATCTATTTTGCGTTCTAATTTTTCCTCATTATAAAATTATTATGTAAGGTGAGCCGCCATTGCGCTATCCTTAGCCTGTGGATCATAGTGCTTTTTTCCCATCCTCAGTTTTTAACGCAGCATTCTGCCCACTCTTTTAACTAACTTCAAGAACTTGCCGTCATCCTCATTTGCCTCCTCTCTTTCCTTTTCGCAGCTTGCTTCCTTTTATCCCTCCAACATTTTCCGAATTTCTCTTTGGAGCTTGCGGTATGCTCTTCTATCACTTACACTGTAAGAATGTGCCCATTTCTTTTTTGCCTGCCAACATTCTTTTAGTTTGGCTTATTCCTGACTGTTGAGCTGCCATCTGTTTATTTCGTTTTATTAACTACTACTTCCTGGATTTTGGTTGTCATCTACTGAATTGTTTCCTCTGAATCTTCTTTGGTATAGATCTGTCTTTCCGACTTGTACTCATATATGTCGTGTGCACATTTTGACCAGCAGATTTTGTGTTTTATTTCCCTTGCGTACTTTTTTCCATATGTTTCTAATTCTGTCAGAACCGAATGATGATCTAAATTCAATACAAAGACCACTCTTGGTTTGCTTATTTGTTTCAATTGGTGTGTGATGAAGAAGTCCACAATTTCACCTCTTCCTCTATTAGGTACATTGGTCACATCTTTTGGTGCTTGAATATTTACGTGAAAAATTATATATTGACTTACCGTTGCTGTGCTTGGCGTTGTGGTCTTCGCTGCGATTGGTTTTCCCTGCGCGAACACTTCTAATAAATCCTCTTCTAGAATGTCATTGTTTGGAGGGGTATATATGCCCACAAACACTATTTGTTCATTGTCAACAAAAGTCTTAATCCTGACTGCCTCATATTTATAAAATCCTACTCAACTCTTTCTCTGCACACACTGTTTCTTGTTAGCAATGCTACACCACCGCCTCTACCTTGACAATTATGTCTTCTGATTTTAAAAACCGGTAAATGCAACCTGTCGGCGGTCACCTTTACTTAAGTGCGCTTCCGATATCAGCATGGTTGCTGTATCATTTTCCTTCAAAAAATATTTAGTTTCAATAACATCTTTGCTTCTGAGCCTATTAACGTACTTTTTAATACTTCCGGGAGTAGTTCTTTTAGTATTTATCTTATTTCCTCCTTTAGTGATGGCGTGGCTATTTCTGCGTAGCTGATCCTTCCTTTCTGCTACTTGCGCTTTTTGAGAATATTCCTTTGCACGTGTTATCCTTATGTTGTCAGGATGAGCTTGACATTTCCTTGCGTTAGCTGGATGTGGTCCTCCGCAGTTTATCCACTTTGGCTCTTGAGCTTATCACTGATATCACTGTATCTATCATTCCGTGGCACAGCAATCTATTTTAAGTCCTCCTTGTTGTAGCTTGTCCTTTAGCTTATAGTTTTTCTTGTGCATTGGGGGAAAAATTATATCATCCCCTGTGTTTGGCATTGAGACTTTGTGACAGACTTTGTAGCATACTCCAACTATTTGGATTTTAGTGATGGCGTGGCTATTTCTGCGTAGCTGATCCTTCCTTTCTGCTACTTGCGCTTTTTGAGAATATTCCTTTG
>WYDF02115806.1:0-10269 GCA_009867245.2 Adranes taylori
TCTAACTCCCTTCTGTATTTCCACTTGTTGACTTGTGCCTTTTTCTGTTCTGACAGAAGCTGTCTGTTGCCAGTAAACAGTTTCTATACTAAATAAATAAATCCCTATAGGGTTTAACATAGATTTATTAACATATATAAAGGTAATTACCACACGAATGCCATAGCTAGAAATTCTGTTGAGGAGGACACCTATTGAGTAGTCGACTTTTTAGGATGCAAAAATATCTGTAATGACTTCGGGGTCAATACTTATGTCCCGGTGAATGTTCATGAGAGTCAAGCCATTTAACCTTTTTTCTTTTGTGGAATTTCAAGATGTTTTAATTCTTTTCATAGTGGAAACGCTCCTTTCGACGGATGCAGTGGTTACAAGTAAAACAATGTTTTTAACAAGTCTCTAATATGAAAAATTCTTGAGGGCATTTCATGACAATTTCTATCGGATTATTTGGTGGCGTTTTTTTCATTTAACCATTTTTGTTTCAAGAAGTCAAATTCTGCTTCAATGATTGTAAGGTACATATTTCCACATAAATCTTCTCTGTAAAAATCTGTAGCTCTGTAGCTCTGTAGATAGAAATCATAGAAATCTGTAGATAAAAAAGAGAGAGAAGTCAGAAAATGTATGAGTTGGACTTAAATCTCATTAGCGATGAAAGCAAGTCGTCTAAATATGGATAATAAATAGATTGCCTGTAGTCAGAACTGCATTTTTAACCTCGTAATCACTTCGATATTTTTGAGTGCCAACTATTCTTTGTGTACTAGGAGGCACACCGTACATGGTGTGCCATTTGACATGCTCGATTAAATATAACAAACTTCTCATCATTTCTTATGGCTTGTAGTTTTTGAATAGTCGATTTTATAGACTTAATGGCTGCCGTTACATTTATATTTTCGGTCTGAATAAATTTTGAAATAAAATATGTAATTCTAAGAACTTTTTCCATTATACAGGCAGTAATTATAAAACTACACAGATTTGTGTGACTGATGAGTAACTTTATCGTATTCTATCTACTAACATCAAATCTTTCAATCCACTAACAATTTCAAAGAAACCATCAATAAATATCGAAATAGATTCGTGTCTTTCAACCCATCTCGTTTTGCAAAGTTTTTTCAAACTACAGAAAGATTTGGGTTCCAATTTCTGTCTTAATATATTTGTTCTGTTAGCTGACGTACAGAAGCACGCACTCATTTTTTGTATTTTGCGTAACGTGTTTCTGATTTGTTGCTCTTTTGAAGCATCATTGGTACATACATTTTGGACAATGAGCAAAGCAATGAGTATACAACGCTTTCGGATATTCTTTTATTAAAACTCTCTAAAAACAGCTCGCATGTTTGCTGCACCATCATAGCCTTGTCCTCGTGCATGTTTCAAATCCAATCCCAAATTTGGCAAAACGGTGATAATCGTATTTGCTAATTCAATTCCTATGGTACTATGATAATTGACATCATCTTCATTCAAGTATCGAATGCAAAAAGAATACTGCTCAATTTGGCTAATGTCTTTGGTCTCGTCGGCCAATGAAAGTACGCGGAGATAATAGAAATGAACTCATTTTGAAATATCAGCACGCATGATATATGTAGCATTTTTTCTACAAGTTTTTAAATGATTAAAAATAGGGTGTCATCATTGTGTATCTAATATCGTAATATACTTCTAAAATTGTCATCATAGTGAATGGGAGTATTCAACTCAAGATCACCTGAATCATGGCCACCTCTGAGCTAGTCATTCGCTTCCGAAACATTCAGTTCTTTTAAGTATTGCCACGTTTCCTTATATTTCACTTTCCGTAGCTTAAAATTTATGATATTTAGTATTTTGTATATTAATATTTCATTCGCATTTTTTCATTTATCAAATGCTTGCATGACCAACGATTCGGGACATGAATGTAGTCCTTTCCCAGTTCCTTCTTGTTTGTAAAATAGGACACAGTATTTACAAAATGCTCCTTTTTCGATGGCTGAGTATGCCACCCAGTTCCAACGTTCTAGCACAATATTTAAGTTGGCAACATTGTGCTAACTGCATTCCAGGTGAAAGATAATTTCCATAACGTTAGCAGTTATAACACTACCGGTCCATATTGTTTGTGAGTAAATTATCAAATCACCAGAAGTAACCCCCAGAATTCGAAATATCTTAGAGCTTAAAATTTAAAATGGTTAATAGTTACTTGAAGAAGATGTTATATTCATTTACTGGTTACTTTGTTATATATTTACTTTTTCTATAAAGTTCATGTTATATAAGTTCAAACATTATAATCATGCAAATTACGAAATAATGTATTAAATTAACAAATTAAACTAAACCAATAAATGTGACACTCACTAGTGTAAAAATCATTCATGTTTCGAGTGCCTTAGAATGAGGACAGAGTAGTGAGATTTCATAGATATAACAAATTGATCATAAGCTCTCTTGATAAGCGTATCCGCTGTTTTATTACCTGGGATCCCTAAATGCCCCGGAACCCAACATAATTTTATAATAATGTCATTATCCAGGGCATATGCAACGCTCTCTCTCTCTCTAATCGCATTCCATGACCGGCAAGAATTATTCTTGAAGCTAGGGTTATCCACTCTGGTTAAAACGCTCAAAGAATCAGAGAAAATAACCGAAAGGTTATATCCCATTAGGATGATTAATTTGACACACTTTATCAAAGCTAGAACTTCCGCATAAAAAATATTGCATACCTTAGGAAGTTTCATCGCAACTTCAAGTCCGTATTTAGACAGAAAATACTCAAAAGACTGTATGGCGTCCAAAGGAGATCCGTTTAGAATTATATATGATTGACATAAAAATTATTCTTTAAGTCCACAAAGGAGGAATTCACATTAAGATTGAGATTATTAACATTCAGAAATTTTATGTTCAATCTAAAGATATTAGATAAAGAGATTTCGTAACATGAAAATTTTGTCCTTAACTGAACATTGTTAATAACTTGGCTTACTCTCCTAAAAGATCGTAGGAACAGAGGGGGTGGTTTATTTTTCGTCAATGAATGAGTAGATAAATTATCCCTAAAATTTGCTTGCTTTTTGGCGCTAAATTGATGTGTCAGTGAAGGCGAATGAAAAAAATTCTTCTAAATTCTGAAAGTAGGTCATATCCTATTTGCCTTGAAATTTGAATTCCATGCAGATGTACACAAGACTTCTCTCATAGTCTTGACCTAGAAACTAAAATGGTTTAGAAAATCAATATAAAGGAACTTCCGCATTATACATAAATTGATGTACTTTAATGATAGCCTACTATTTTCCATGTTCCAGGTCATATAAATTTTATAAAGGTCAATAAGAAATGATTGATGTTTTGTTTAAACTGTTTCTTCTCATAAATAATATATTTACAATTAGATTTCTGAAAGTATTATATTAATTAGTATATCGCAAACAAACAAAAAAAGCAATATGTCGCACAAAATTGCACTCACAATATAAAAATGACATTAGTATATTTTCAACAGAGTGAAAAACAAATAATTATAAAACTAGTTCACCAGAAAATTATACAGAGTGAGCAAAGTATAGATATGGATATTCTCGCTCTTACCTTTTAAAGCTGGTGTTTCGCGTATTTATTGCTTTGGTGATTTTTTATACATATATACGTATTTTTACTTTATGAAGAAAAAAGCCCTATATTTCCATGAACTCCTCTAATGTTGTGATGCGTGTCCGCAAAGCTAACTGTAAAGGGACGAATCCAGATCAACAAAACTTTATCGAATACCTTTGACTAAATACCGATAACTATATGCGAGACGAATAAATTAGCAACAACCCCCGAATAAAATTCACAAAAACGAGCGAAACAATAAGCCGCTACTTGAATTCAAACAAAAGCAATGTAATTCCACTTACCTTCACGACAGGTGTTGTCGTCATTCATTTCTTCTGAAAGAACTAAGGAAAAGGGTGTGAGTTTAAGGAGTGCGTTCCTTCTTGTTTCATCTGTTGTTTTGTTTCATTTGTTTGTCAATTTGTTTCATCAGAAAACGTACATATATGTTCTTTTGTGTTTAGGTTACCAGTAATTGATCCCGAAACGGGAAACGTTTTGTACATATTAACACACAAACGCATCTTGCGATTTTTGTTCCTCTACATAAACGAGTTACCTAAGCCCAGCTATATGGAAAAAACGCTACGTGATTTAAGGATAGGCACATATGATAATATTGAAACGACAACAGCAGACACATCGATTATTTTAGCGCTAAAAAAATTTGTAGAGAGGAGAGTTTCGGCGTTGCCAATTGTAGATCCTGAAGGAAGATTAGTCGATATCTACGCTAAATTTGATGTAATTGTAAGTTATACGACAGTATTTGTCTTTGTATACTTCTAATATTCCAAAATCGATGTTTTTGTTTAGAATCTGGCTGCAGAGAAAACCTACAACGATTTAGATGTCTCACTTAAGAAAGCCAATGAACATCGCAACGAATGGTTCGAAGGTGTACACAAATGTAAAGTAGATGAAACGCTATTCGCGATCATGGATAGAATTGTTAAAGCTGAGGTACATCGTTTAGTTGTTGTCGACGATGAAGACAAAGTCATTGGGATTGTGTCTCTTTCGGATTTACTTCTTTATCTAGTGCTTAGACCCTGTGGCGAAGATGGTGGAAACAGCCAGGGAGTTGTCTCTGTTAGAGCTCAGGTATTTTTCAGATACTATGTTTTATCAATAATGAAATTTTATTCAATAATGAAATAAAGATATCAATATCATTTTTTATTTATTTTAGATATTGGTTCATGACATTTTTATTTAAAAATGATATGTAAATGACCGCCTCTGGATTTTTTTAAAAATTCTATTCTGAAACACCAATTTTTGACCACTTTTTCACAAATCTGTCCTTATTTCACCAATAACACGAATATGTTGGTTTTAAGGTCACTGAGTGTTTGTGGTTTCTTGCAGTAAATCAATGATTTAACATAACCACAAAAAAAAGTCCAAGGGAGTTATATCGCATGATCTTGGTGGCCAGTTCACATCGGCATTTTTTGGAGATTAAACTGTCATTGCACCGATTACACCGATGTATTGCATGTTGCACCGTCTTGTTGAAACCACATATCGTCCAAGTTGAAATCATCTAATTCATGCCACAGAAAATCAGTTATCATGTTTCTGTAGCGTTCTCCACTGACGGTAACTGCAACAACATTTTAATTTTCAAAAAAATACGGCCCAGTTGCACCTCCAGACCATATAACCACACCAAACTATAAATTTTTGTAGGTGTAAAGGTGTTTTATGAACAGCATGTGGGTTTTCGTCACTCCAAATCCGACAATTGTACCTATTTACAAAGCCATTTAACTAGTTCAAGTTACTCTAAAGCCCAATCTGCAAAATTTATACGCAGTAAATGGTCATTTGGTTTAAGTTGTTGGGTCAACTAAAACGCAAATCTTTATGATGAATATTCCACGTGTTGCCATTTGAGAACGATGAACGATCGATTGTTCTCCATTTTCATCCACACTTTGGTTCACAGCATCGATGTTTTCAGCAGTACGTATTCGTTTTAGACGGGTTGGATTCTTAACATCACAAACACTACCATTTATCTCGATTTTTTCAATTACATTACGAATAGTAAGCTCTGTAGGTCGATTATGTTGACCATAAATTTCACGTAATGCGCGAAACGTAGCCCGAATAGATTCATTATTTTTGTAATAAATTTTAACAATTTCCATACGCTGTGCCATTGTGTATCTTTCCATAGTATTTTCCAAACAATGCTGAAGACAAATATCAATTTTGGAAGAAATCTGAAAAAATGCCCACTATGATGTTTGAAAAATATATAGTACTAACTTGATCATCCCTTTATAGTGCTGATTATCGACTTTCTCTATATCCTTCTTGCTGCAGTTACGGATGTATATAAACAGAGTTTAGCCTTATATATTTCTTCTATGAAATATATTATTTCGAAGTTATATATTAATTGTTTTATATTGTTTCCCACCTATGCTTTTATGAAGTCCTTTAATCTGCTTTTATAGATTGAGATTACGTCAGCGACTTTAAGTTCTTCTTCAATTTTGTCTCCTGCTTAACTATTTATTTATAGTTTTCTAAGGCAACCTCATAAATCAACAGTTATAAAATAGAATTTGTATTTTTCTTGCTAAATCGGAATAGTAATTTAGAGTAATTTAGTTTTAATGTATTAAATTCAGCAACTAAATACAAATTTTGTTACCGGCAAGAATTCTTTGTTTTTATTACACATGTAATTATTTACGTATTTTACCTATTTGCCTATTGTTTACGTATCTACATGATATTAATTAATGTATTTTAGGATCCTTTATTAAACGATACAGATGAAGTAGCGTCAATTACAATTCCCGAAGAAGAAGAGCATGCAACTGAAGCCGAAGAACAAATGCCTCAAAGTGATACGGAAACTGAAGCAAAATCGGATGATGAAGACAATACGTTGATAGATCATCACGATGAATCACCACCACCATTAATAACAACAGCGACAACAGAATGTAGCGATCTAACACCAGAAAATAATAAAGTCATCGTCACATTGGATGAGTCTAATACCTCACCCGATGAAATCGAAGTACAAAAACATTCATCGTCAGTTTACTCGTTAGAAATCAATCAGAATTTAAACGATACACGGCGCTTATTAAATGGTAGACAACAGAATCACCAGGAACAACAAATTACACCACCAGATTCACCAATATTAGATAAGCAATTGCCTTTATCCAACGAAAATACGATATTACGTGAAGTTACCGTTTCTGGTGGCGAATAAATGTTGTTTTGTTAAAGAGTTAGTACCTGAAACTTGTAGGAAACAAGAGAGATGCTCTATGTATCTTTTTGGATTAATACTACTCTCTGCGTATGGAGGAACGAAGTCTATGAATTTCATACTGTAATCAACTTTTTGCCTATCAATTAGAGATACTTCGGAAGTATGATCGAATTGATTGATATATGTTGTTTTCTAAGGTATCATTTAACTAAATTTGATGAAATATCTGCATGAAATTAGTCACCAAATTAAAATGAATTGCAAGTTTTTATGTTAATTTGTTGAACATTAGGGTATATTAAAAATAGCATTGAAGTTTTATAGACTTAATTCCTCTTGAAAACAAATTGTCTACTTTATAATTTTTCTAGTGAACTATGCAAATGATATAATTCGATGCTTTAATAATTGCTAATTAACAAAAGTAAATAAATTGCAACAATAAGCTGCGTCTATTGCAGTTTTTTTTATATAAAGAAAAACTTGTGCTGTGATGGTTATTGTAAGAATACTTTTATTAGAGAGCTACGTGTGATTTAAATAAAAAAAATAAGAGAGAACGTAGCTATATGCCATTTGCTAAATTACTATATTATATACTACATGATAAATAATGATTTAGATCAAGCTGATGACAATTTATAGACATAGATACTAAAATATTATGCTTATACAAAGGGTAAGTCAACTAATTAAAGTTTTTGCGACTTTTCAGTTATTTTACTACGTTTCAACTTTTGTTAAATGTTTTATTATTTAAAAACGTAATATCTATATTATAAAAATTTCTACATAATATTTAAAATTTCGCATGCAATTTTGATTAATATCTAAGCCCTTAAGTTCAATTATTGTGAAATCTGCAACAGTTTTTTTATTATTATAAGCCAAATCTTCATACCCTGTTTCGAGAACATTCTGGAATAAAGTTCTTGCGAATCTATTTTTAAATTGGTAATTGTCTTAGATAAGTCACAGAAAGTGACTTAACTTTTGTTTGAAATGGGTCAACGCAGGACGCCTGAGTGCTTCATGAAGAAGGGAGTAAATTATTTGTTCTAATCAATGCAGAAGAACATTTGAAAGTGCTAGACGATGCAACAGTTTATCGGCTGTTTGTTGACTGTTTGTAAAGTTTCAGTACCAAACGGGCTTATAAAAATTAGAGTTATTTGTTTAAAACCGTTATACGCTGGATATTGCTACAGCGCAAAATTATCGAAGAAAGCAAAAAGTTATTTTTATTTTCTTGATGTAGAGTGTACGTACTTCGAAAAAATCTAGATTTCAGCACTTTTTAAGTGACAACATCATACAAACGATTCATTTTTGGGCAGATCTCTCGTAACGACTTCTAAACAATGGAGTAAGATATGTTTTTCATCTAACGGAGCTATTTTTCGAGTTTTTGCCTAGTAAATTACGAGTATGGTCTTAACAAAACGTATTTGAGAGGATCTGGCACCTCCTTTTGCTCCGATGATGAGAACTTTCATTTTAGTGGAATTGGTTACTTAATTCCTATAACAAATCTTGTAATTTGGTCACCTATTCTTGTTCCTTAAATTCAATCTTGTTATCGGTGCAATATGGTGACATGCTCAGCTATTTGTCGGATTCTATGGAAACCGGAAAACCTAGGGTAGATGCTGCGATTATTACTATAATTATCCTTAGTACGAGGTTGTTTTATTTGAAGGAAATGTAGGTTTCATCCATGGGCGCTGGCAAGGGGCAAGAGGGTGCATTTGCCCCCCCCCCCTGGAAATTCAGACTTTCTAAATTGAATTTCTATTCAGATCTTTATACGCAACCTGAAGTGCTGTAGTATAAGATTTGCCCACCTTTCTATAGTATATAGTATAATATTTGCCCCCGGGGCACATGTTTCATCTGCAGGAATTTAAAGCTACATATAAAATCCCATCATAATTTGACGTTACATGAAATATTATTATCTGTTCAGAGATTTTTTGAACAGATTTAAACAATTTAATTAAATTCTAAAATTTTATAATTCAATAAAGAATAAAATGTACTTTTATCAAATTTTATTAAGATAGCAAGTATTATGCGAAAATCCGGTCCTCGTATTCATTCCAATAGAACCTTTGTTTTACGTTTTAAGTCATTTCTACAGATCTCGTACTCTGAACAAAATGGCCATGACACATTTCGCAAATGGCGCTTGCACTGTTCACTTACACTATTCGTTCTTTATAACTGTTACTAGAAAAGATTGTCACTCAATTTACTAAAATACTCTACCTTTATGATTTACAAACTCGTTAGTTCTTTGCGCAGATTCAAGTAGTTTATCGCAGACGTTTACAACACCGTTGAAAAAAAGTTTCGCTAATTTTTTTTCTGTGGCTTTCTGTCTGAAGTTGAACTGAATCGGCGAGGATGTTCACAATAAAAATTAAAGGAACAATTATAATTTAAATATTTTATCATTGCATAGTGTGTAAACATACTCTCATGTTCATTACGACGACCACTTTTATTTTGGTTTTTGCAACTGTTATAATAGTTATTTTTTACACACCCCAGCAGCTCAATATTTTTCTTTAAATGAAGTGAGGAGGATGATTTATTAGTATTTCATCTGTAATTGGTTGACTAATCCTATAAATATTATAAGAAACAAGTTTTTATAAACATTTCTGTTAATTTTTTACGAGTAATATTGATAATACTAGTAAACTGTTTTCTTTATTTGAGCTTATTTTGAATTAATTAATTTACTTTAGTAAAATGCTTGTTTGTACTTTTCTTTTTGAGATGGCTCAAAACTATTATTCAATCCTTGTTTCTAAATATGGCTACTTTTATATATTTACAATGAAATTACAAAAATTTTGAGCTATTGTCTGTTTATTTGCTGATCAATAAAAAAAATGTTTTTTTTTTGTGATAAATGTACTTATTTGCGAAATCTGAAAGATAAATAGCTCTCATTTTTTCTTATAATCTAAAAATTATCGTCAGTTCCACAAACCTACGATAATAATTATCCACAAACCTAATTGGCTAGATCATTTTTAGTCTATTGTTGAATATAATTGCTTGTCCCGATATAGATATAAAACATGTAAACTAGTGATCGCCCCTTAAATAAAGACACCCCCTTAAACATTTCACCATATCCGAGAACATTGTAGAAGACTTAATGCGCATGTTTGACCATACGTTAGTAATCAAAGTATCATCAATGAATCCACCAGTTTAAACAAGTACCTAGTTCATATTTGCAACTGGTACATATCTTGCTAGTAAGCTCTCTTTGCATCCACTACTGACTATCGTTTTTAAAAATGAAATATAAATAGTTTTCAAGGTATTTATGTATTCGTAATATTTACTGTTTTACTGCAGTGTCATAAGACGTGTAAAGCATCCCTTTG
>WYDF02115817.1:0-10269 GCA_009867245.2 Adranes taylori
TCAGCTACAATACATTAAATAAAAGGTTTCCTCTTGTTTTAAATATTTTAACAAAACGATTAAAAACTAGGTTAAATGATATATGTCCAAAACATTTTCTCTGCGCACATTCTCTAACTTTTCTGTTTCTAACTTTTCTGTTAGAAACAGAAAAGTTAGAGAATGTGCGCAGAGAAAACAGAAAGGCTCTTTTTCACTTTTCTTACACTCACTCCAAACTGATCGACGTTTTCATGACAATCTCGCACATTAGGGTTACACAATTTGTATAGATATTTATATAATTGTTAATAAAGGATATTTAATATTTCTTTAACAAATGAAAAGCTGGTTACATTCCAAATCTAATAATTTATAAGACGAATTTTCATTTCTAGCAACATTCGCCTAGTGCCTTAGTGAGTAAGGCGTGGACTTTCAAAACTTACATCCTTAATGCTCCTACTAAAGAGGATGCTAATGATCTTTTATAATAATGGGTGAAATGCCACCATACATCTTGCCGCTTTGAACTAGCCGCTTTTTTAAGACAGTTGTAATAATTGATATTACTTAGTTATATTATATGATTGATATTATATGTCAATAAATTTCTATTTTTTTGTTTATAATAAATTATTTAAAATCTATTTAGATGCAGTATTAAAAATTTTTACTTATTAAAATAAGTAGTTATTTTAATAATTAATATTAATCTTCACTGTTTCTTTAGACTTATTCGTATTTTCTTTTATTACTATTTGTTAAATGGTATTAGTATAACATTTTTTAGTAAACATTTTACACTTAGATAGGAAGTTTTTTTAGCAGTACTAAAAAGGATACTAAATAAATAATTATTTTACAAATTAATAATTAATACGTATTTGGTGAATGTTTTTAATATAATGTTTTTGATAACTCAAATTTTTATATGAAATCTGTTTCTACTTGTCCTACTTGTAGTTTTGACTTGTCTACAACACTTTGATAATATAGGAACCCTTAAATATTCTGTGTATGTATAATATTTTATTTACACAGAATATTTATATTATATGTAATTTTTATGATTTTAATTTGTTGTAATATGAAACTACACATGCATATATGATTTTACGAATATTGATACGCCACTGGAATTATCTGATTAATATTTCACAACAAAACAATAACAAAAACGCGTACATATCTGAGGTACGGACATATTTTTATATATTTCGCAATTTCATTTATAAGTGTTCAGCGTCAGGAAATAATTTCTATTTTATAAGAGTTCAAACATGTGATGAAACGTCTGACTTGTATCTCGCCATTCTTTCTCGAAGGAAAGAACGTGAGGAGGCTTTTCAGATTAGTTTTAGAGAGGTCAGATTAGTTTATGTTTCTTCCGGGTTAGTTTCTGTTTATATAGGAATACGTAGTAAAAACGGCTATTTCAAATTTAATTCTAATTCTTATTTTTTAAGTGAACTTAATAGTAAAGTACTATATCAATTCTGTACCTATTACTTTTCATAATATAAAATTACGTACAAAAAAATTGATATACTTTAAACTTAATCATGTAGATTTATTTAAAATTACATTGTGATGGCCTTATATTGGCTTGAGTACGGTTTATAAACCCCCGTGAAAAATTAAATATATCTTATCTGAAAGCTCTTGATACATTGAGCACAGTGATGTATATTATATTTTGCAGTAATTTTTTCAGGAGTTACAGGCCTTGGACAGAAATAATTCATAAAACGCTCTTAACACGATATCTGTCACTAAAAATTCTTGATACCATAACTGTGATATATAAACATTTGGTTTAACTTGAATTTATGGGCACAAACTAAAATTAATTTTTTCCCCTTACGCAGCTCAATATACAAATTAAAACTATGAAAGCTTACCTTGCACAAGCTGTCCATTTTGGAGATATAACCTTTCTAAGTGTCTTGACATGCCTAAATCATTCATAAAACTCTTTTAACACGATATCACTCAGTAAAAAATGCTTAATACCGTAACTGTAATGTATAAACATTAGTTATAAAACATTAAACTTTAATAAATAATGCATTTAATAAATAACTGTAATTGATAACTGTAATAACAAAACGCTTTTCACATATTTATTTTCAATAATTAGATTCTCACATTATTTTGTTTATTTTCTTATTAGCTAAACTTCAGACGTAGAAGTAAAATGTTCAAATATTATACGTTTCTAATCCTAGTCTAAATACAGAGGCGAATTAAGGTTAACTGCCGCCCAGACTGGCTGCGTAATCTAAGGGAATGGTCCGGGATGTCGTCTATGGACCTATTTCGTTCGCCTATCTCGAAAGTAAAAATTACCACAATGATCAGCAACCTCCGATGGAGAAGCTGAATTAAGAAGACGAAGAAGCCGCCCAGAGAGCGTAAGAAAATATTAGACTCCTCTCACAAGTAAAATGTACAGGTTAGGTTTTTGGAGGCTCTTGTTTAACTACGTAAATACATCCATACTGAAAACTTAATTATGGAATAGTTTGTTAAATAATAATAACGAATTTTATAAAATCATTTTATTATTAATAAATCATAACTTAATACATATAAGCATATCACAATAACAATGGAAGACTAGATAATATTACGATACTTCTTACTTGTATGGAAATAGATAATACCAAATTTCTGGGTTAAACATAGGATTTATGTAGTTCGATATAAATTAATTAATTATTCCATAGGGAATATATTCTCTCGTTGCGTATCCATCACTATTCTTATGGTCACTAATATGGCCATGTAGTAATTCCGACATAAAACTGATGTAAGTTATTGCTAATCGTAATGTTTCAATCCTGGATAGACGTTTTTCATATGCAAATGTTGGAACCTACAAATTAAAATTCATATGAATGGTTAAAGAAATTATGAAGAGTATCCTTGAGTAAATAATAAACAGAGATTTAAAACGATGTTCATTTTTCTAATACGAAAAATGCGTCGATGGATAGATGTTACTTCAATTGCCATCTGACCGCGAACGCACAAAGTAATAATTACCACTCCAGTCCTTTTTCATCAACTGCTCTTTTATACAATATAATATTTATGGTTCATTTCTTTGCTAATGAACATTGTGAAGATAGCGCTGCCAAGTTTTAGTAAGTAAAATTATTTTTAAAGATAAGTACGATTCTATTTTTATACATTTTCTATTTTTGTGCATTATTTTTCAATCAGATTTCACATCGAAACAAATATAAAACGGCTGTACAGCTGTGTATGGATATAATAACCAGCATACATGCCTGCATAACTTTGGAACGCCTATAGCTATTTCAACCAGACTTGATTCAGTTGCGAATTTATAGATTTATACAGTAATGTAATAAACAGCGGGAGTCCGACATACTTAGAAATGGAATTTATAAATATCTAGTGTAAATATACTCTATAGAGAAACATAGAGTATATTTACAAACAGCCTGTATTCAGCTAATTAACAATTACCAAACTTTTAATTATTTACTTACAATAATTCCAAGAAATTAGAATAATTCTAAGGTACAATCTTGAGATTATAAATCTCAATATTATGATAAATGTGTAATAAAGAAATTATTTAAAATAAAAAGAGTTAGTAATTTGGCGGTTTTCCTTTGAAATCTTCATATCTTTTTCTCGGTCACTACTGAAGAAATTCGATTTCAATCAAACTAAGAGATTAGCTTTAAGATTAGCATCTATACTTCAAATTAGTCCAAGACTTATTCGAAATTTGTCATTAGCTATTAGCTCTTTGTCAAGCACATGCTGAATTTCCAATGTTGCTTAAAGATAATTGCATACGAAAAGTAAAAGTATGACAGCGTGTCAAGGCTAAATGCATACTTCTTGAAAACCAATGTGAAATAACATAATTAACCTTGGAGATGACTAAAGATAGATAAAATATATTCGGCGTATGTAATTCAACTAAACTTATTTCAAGAGGAAGATTTTTAATTTTCACTTTAACCTTCTTAATCTTGAGTAACTACCTTTCGTCTAAGTTTATCGAAAGCTTCATTTAGATTGAACATTCGACGTCGTTCCCGTATATTAGCTGCCCTACGCTGTGCAATCGTAGCAACGCGGCGCCGCGTCTTTTTATGAGACGTTGTTGGCGTCGTATGTTGATTACCACTTCCACCTGTACCACTACCACCATGCAGATGATGACCATTTGTATTACCATTAACCATTTGGCTATTACCATGATGCGTACCGCTCGTCTAATAATAATAAAAAAACAGCATTTACAGAATAAAATATAATTTTTAATTTTTCTTAAATCCCAGTAGTGACAATGCGTTATGAAGCAAGTGAGGGTAGGTTTTATAATATTGATTTTTCCTGTATAATTTTGACTTCCTGTATATAAGTTATTGAATGAAAATATAGAAATATATAATGACTCGTTTAGGACTATTTTGTATTTTCCATGGAAGCCAAATTTTGTACGAATTTTACTAAATACTAGGCTAGACTTTAATATACAGCTCTTAGTATACAAATTATAACGGTAAAGTGTTACATTGCACAATATTTTAGTTTAGGAGATATAGTCTCTCAAAGTGTCTAAACATGTCTGAAAGAAATCATTCATAAAACGCTTTTAGCAAGATATTACTCACTAAAAAGGCTTGATACCATAACTGTAATGTATAACCATTTGTTATAAGGCATTAAACTGTAATAAACAATTCGTTTTCATGCTATTTTTAATAACTAATTGTAACTCAAAAAATTGTAACCGATTTTATCGCGACCTCTATTTCAATATCTGTCAATATTAATCGATCAAAAGTATACGTTGCAACATTGAATTTTATTTTCGAAGATAATATGGTCGTGAAGTTAGTGATGCATAAACTGTTCCACTTAAACCACAATCAATTTAGAATGAATACTAATGAAAGTAAAATATAGGTAGTAGAACTTTGAAAATTTAAATTAAAAAAATTAAAATTCAACACAGCTTGATCAATCAGTCAGACTGCTACAAAAACACGATAAATCCCGGCACAGCTTCAC
This sequence comes from Adranes taylori, assembly GCA_009867245.2. Lineage (NCBI taxonomy): Eukaryota > Metazoa > Arthropoda > Insecta > Coleoptera > Staphylinidae > Adranes > Adranes taylori. Next base: position 5,047 of record WYDF02115817.1, read on the forward strand.
ACGACTCGTCTCGACGCAACTCTATCAATCAGATTGCCGCATTATTTGAAAGGGACTGTTATTCAAATGACATTATAAACAAAGATGACCAAGCACACACGAAAATTTCCAGCACGCTCGAAATTATGAACTGATGGCTGGCTGTTGATGACTGTCGATGGTTAAGTGGGGCCAATGCTATATAAACGCGCGTATTCTAAATTTGCTCGATCGTCATCAATCGACGTTGCTCGTGCAATGAGACTGCCGCATGATTTAGCTTAAAATTAACTTATCTATTGTTGACACTTTAAGAGTTTTACACTTGAACGCTAGACCTGTTTTGAAAAGCTCTGGTACAATTCTTAAGAGTTCCAGTCATTTTTGCTTCAAGCTCTAAAATTCGAATTTATCTATTCTGTTGCACCAAGGATATTTTTGAATGTAACTCCAAAAATATCCTTTTTTGGAGTTACATTCTCTTGCATGCATAGTATTACGGCACACACAATCACTTGGTCTACTCGTTTGATAGGTCAGAACATAACGACTAAGCCAGAACAGAACACATGTTTATCAATTGGAAAACGACTTTTGTCTACGTTTAAATGTAGAGAACAATAGTCAACATGTATATGCTCATCACTGTTCCGAGATATCTTGGAATTACTCCAATGTGCTCTGACAGTCCTGCAATCATTATCATAAAGAAAGGTACCAAACACGTTTTATATGATTTCTTTTGTTTATTTGTAAAGGTCGAGATGTGGCAAATTGATCCGGCTTCTTTCGAGATGCCGGTCTCCGAAATCTGCGGGACGAAAGAGTACTAAAAAAAAACATTAATCCAAATGAATCCTACCACCATTAAATAGAATTTACTTAATATCAAAGTGTTAACTATTGGAATTGTAGACAGACATTTCTTATTGTGAATTGTTGCCAGAGGTTGGAGAATAGGCGTGTCTTTGGCTTATGAGCATACGCCGAAAACTAAAAATCGTACCTTATTTGAAAGCTCTTACAACATCAAGAACAGACATGCATATTATATCTTGGTGGGTCTTTTTGTTCAGGAGTTATAGCCTTTCACAGTGCCCCAACATACCCAAAAGAAATCATTAATAAAACGCTTTAAAAGGATATTACTCGCCAAAAATGCTTTTACTATAATTGTAATGTATAGAAATTTGTTATAAAATATTAAACTTTAATAAATAATGTTTTTCATGGTTTATTTAATAAAGAACTGTAACTGTCAAATAAATTGTAAACAATTTTAAGACGGCCTGTTATTCAGTAACTGTTACACAGTAACTGTTAATTTTGACAGTTAATGAAGTTGTCTTAAAATTGTTTACAATTTATTTGAGTTACTGTTCTTTATTAAATAAAGCATGAAAATAGATTAATTAGTAAAGTTTAATGTTTTATAAGGCTAGAGTTTGATTTATGGACACACGCCGAAAATAATACATTATCCCTTATTTGAAAGCTCTTGACGCACAATGCACAATGGTATATATCTTATCTTGCTCTTTTCGTTCAAAACTTATAGCCCTTCAAAGTGCCCCAACATACCTAAAAGAAATCATTCATAAAATGCTTTACTCACCAAGAATGCTTTATACCATAACTGTAATGTATAGAAATTTGTTATATAACATTAAATAATGTTTATTCATGGTTTATTTAACAAAGAACTGTAAGACACATGTTATTCAGTAACTGTCAAAAATAGTATAACAGTTACTGAATAACGGGCTGGCATAAAATTGTTTACAATTTATTTGACACTTCCAGTTCTGTATTAAATTTTTTATTAATTATTTCTTTTATGCAAGTTGGGGCACTTTGAAGGGCTATAACTTCTGAACGAAAATAGCCTTCAAGATAAGATCTACACCACTGTGAATTGTGCGTCAAGAGCTTTCAAAGGTATAATTTATACCTTATAAATTAATAAGGTATAATTTATAATTTTCGGCGTGTGTCCATAAGTCAAACTCTAGCCGTTTTATAACAAATGTCTATTGATTACAGTTATGGTATAAAGCATTTTTGGTGAGTAATATCGTTTTTAAAGCGTTTTATGAATGATTTCTTTTAGACATGTTGGGGCACTTTAAGGGCAATAACTCCTGAACAAAAAGAGCCACCAAGATATGATATGCACCACTGTTCTTGATATGGTAGGATTAGGGCTTTTTGGTCAAGTTGAATATCGCTAATATTTATGTGCATAGTGTGTTGCATAACGCATAATAGAACGCATGATCAATGATCTATAGAATTAATATCGTTAATAGAATGATTTTTACATGCCTCTGGCACCAGGAAAATTGCAAAGCCTACAAATATTCGAGCAACATGTAAATTTATTGAAATAAACGGTTTTCTACTAACTCCACACATATATAGTGTTCATTTAAACTATTTTAGACCGTAGTCCATGTGGTTTTTCTATTATTATCTTAGTATAAGATAAAGAATTTACATTTAAATAGTAATAATTAACGTAGAATTATATTATTACCAAAGGAGGAATTTCCGTTATAATGAGTATTCTAATAGGTACTACTGTAAATAGATTTGATAATTATAAAGTTACTGAAAATAAATTACTGAAATTTGAAAGTGTTTTTTGTTTCATTTGAAAACTAAAAACGAGAAGATTTTGAAATTTTGGAGTTGTATTTATTATGCCTCTTGAAATAATATCCGCTATTTGCTAAGTTATATTTTTTTATATCATAACCGTTACGGGGGTCAGCTAGACTCAAAAGCGCAAAATAATATATTTTTGACATTCACGTCGAAGAGTGCAATAAAGTAAGTACTTATGTGTACCAATTTTGAGAGCTAACAGCCTTAGAGAACGGAAAATATAGCCATGACCCAAGACCCCTAATCTAGTATTTCTCGTTTTATTTGAAAACTAAAAAAGATATAAAACCGAAAGTTTGGACAAATATTTACCATGCGTTTTCAAATCATATGTGCTGATTGGCGAATTTTAATTTTTTTAGTGGGGAAACATATTTTTTTGAAATTCAGGTCAAAGAGTGTAATAAAGTAAGTAAGTGTACCAGTTTTGAGAGCGATCAATCCTATCTTTTTTAGTTTTGAAATAAAACAAGAAGTTCTGTATGAAATATAAGGACTATAAGAAATCTATCTGACCCCCGTCTATCTGACCCCCGCAACGTATATTATAAATAAAAATTCGCCAATCAGCACACGTTATTTTTTATTTGATTTATAAATATACACATATATAGATATAAATACGCATATAATATGTTTTCACGGAAAATGTGTTATAAATAGTGCAAAAAATTGATTACAGAATAGTGATTTACGGAATAGGTATATACTATATAACTTCATAATCTATAAGGTTTCTTACTTCTATGGGTTTGTTTAGCTTTTAAAATATGACATACAATTCTGTAGGATTCCTATGCTCAAGATATGCAACCCATCATACGTATGTATTATTATTTGAATGAAATGTCACTTGGCCCAAGAGTCCTAATGCTACCCTTGATGTTTTAAGAGGTTTCAAATAAGATATGATTTTTAATTTTCGTAAGTAGGTACAAGACTAACATAAAATGACGGAAAAAATAGGCGCATCGCAAATTCGAAACGAATCACTTACTACTGCTAAACTAGAAATAACTGATACACAAATTGTAGATATGAATTGCTTAAAAGATTGGTAAAAACCATAAGTGTAAATACAGGTAACTAGATGCCCCTCAAGGAAATAAAACCCGAAGAAGTTGATCATTTTTGTCACGACGAAAGAATAGAATCAGAAGAGTATAATAATTCAATCATGTATACTAGTTGCAATCGTACGATGCGTAAGAATATTTCTGAGTGTGACCAAGTACCCCAGGCAATAATTTCGAAGCTACGAAAAATCTAAATTTGTTGCTACATGACCAAATTTCTACAAGGGATAGGTATTTCCAATACACGGATGATGGGTTCAAAACAAGTCAAATACAAAATGAAACTTCCAAGCGAATCTACACTGAAGAGAATCCTCTGGAATGTACACAGTTCCGTTTGGTGAACCATGTACGAAGTGATAACAAAGAGAAGCTCTTTGAATGTAGGGAATATAAAGAATATCTTGAATATCATATAAAGAATATCTGCATATACAGAATATCTTGCAAGGCACAAACGAACTGATACAGGAGAGAAGGTTTTTGAGTGTCTGGAATGCGGTTTTAAACTGCGTATCAAGAAAATCTTGTAGGTCACGTTCGAATTCATACAGGAGAGAAACCCTTTTGAGTGTACGGAATGTGATTTCAAAACTACACACAAAACAGTTTCTAACAAACATAAACGAATTCATATAGGGGAGAAGCTCTTCGTATGTACGGAATGTGGTTTCAAAACTACACGAAAGGCAGTTCTTGCAAGGTACAAATGAACTCATATAGTGGAGAAAACTTTCGAATGTACGGGTTGTGATTTTAAAACTGAATGCAAAAAAGCTTTAAACGGTCATAACCGAATTCATACAGGGGAGAAGCCCTTGAAGTGTACGGAATGTGATTTCCAAACTGCGTATAAAACAGCGTTTAATGAATATAAACGAACTCATACAGGGGAGAAGCCCTATTAGTGTACGGAATGTCGTTTCAAAATTGCACGAAAAGGATATCTTCTAAAACACAAACGAACTTATACAGGAGAGAAGGTCTTTGGGTGTACGGAATGTGGTTCGAAAACTGCACTAAAAGAATATCTTGGAAGGCACATACTAACTTATACATAAACGAATTCATACAGGGGCGAAGCCCTATGAGTGCAAGGAATGTGATTTCCAAACTGCACACAAAACAAGCCTTGAAAACACAAACGAACTCATACAGGGGAGAAGCGCTATGAGTGTACGGGATGTGGTTTCAAAACTGCACGTAAAGAATATCTTCTAAGACACAAACGAACTTATTCAGGAGAGAAGCCTTTTGAGTGTACGGAATGTGATTTCAGCACTAGGCAAAGAGCTAAATGGTTGATTCACAAACAAAGTCACGCTTCCGATTTAACAGAATACTTGAAGATTGCACTGAAGAGATAAAGCTGGAAATACCTGAAATTCTATTGTTGAAAGTCAATTGTTAATAAAAAATAAATTGGTTGACATGTATGATATAAAAATTCGACCTTTGTAGATTTATTAGATACTTTGTCTTTTGTTTGGCTATATATATA
>WYDF02115828.1:0-10269 GCA_009867245.2 Adranes taylori
AAGTTGTATAGATCTGGAGAGAGTGTCTCCAATTTTAATTTGGGTGGTACGGTCGGATAGATATGACTGGACCATCCATCCTCAGTGTATTTATTTATCTGAAATACTATGTATATTTATTCCAAACCACAGAACCTGTAGAATCAATTTTAAAATAATGAATTAAAATCAACCTAAGTTCAATGCTAATTTTCATCAGCTGACAATCACAAAATAAATTGTAAACCACAGCTCCAAATGTCTAATAATCCAGATACCCATATCGGAACAACATTGACTAATTTCAAGGTAAAGATATTACTGAAAAAGTATTCAGCATTTAGCAATTTGCTAGTGATTTAACATTTCATTCGTCATTTACTAGGGAACAATAACTGTATATCGGAAGTCGCGATGCAAATATTCAGGCATTTTTTTACCTGTATAGTCCGGAATTGAACTAATCGTAAGCGGCTTTTAATTAATTCGACTCAAATAAACGGCAGGAAAGCTGAACCACAGCACCCAACAGCAAGTAAGTCGAAAAATTCTATTAGGAATTAAAGTACATCTACAATATGAGACTTTTTCTAACAACTGATTATTTTAGCTTCTAAATAACGAATTTCATATCAAAAGTTTTTTGTGAAAAATTTAAAAGTAGGGTCGCTTTTTCGGTGTCAGTTTGGAAGTATGTATGTATGTCGGAGCAGCTGTCTGCGCCGTAGACAGCTGCGCCGAACCTGGGGGATTAACGGGTAGCTGATTTTTAGGTCACACAAGTTTTATTTAATTTACCCTAAACAACTATTGTGCAAATTGAATTTACGAGTTATAAGGTGACAGCCAAAATTAATAGGTTCAACTTTTGCTTTATGTCAGATATAACAAAGCGTAGGACTTCAAGTATATGAAATATGTGGTGGCGATCACGCCCACGAATTTTCTTAAAAGAAGATGGTTAAAATTGAAAAATAAGTATGTTTCCAATGAAAAAACATTAACTAAGAGATAGCATTTTTAACCGTTAGTATTGTTGCAAAATAGTGTAGAATGAACACATAACTCTATTAAGGATAGAAGTGTATCCGTCGGAAATACAAAATAAATTTCAAGAAACAGAAAGAATACACAGAACAAAACAACAAAATAAAACAAAAAAAAATAGACAATATGAAACCAAATTAAAGCTCTATACTCAAATGTCAGACCGCGCTATTGTTTACTTTGATTTTTATGCTTGTTCTAGTTCCTTTCTATTCGGTGAGTGCTTCTCGCACATTACCGAAAAAGAAAAACAAAATCAGACCTAGTAAATGACAATGAATTGGTGTAACATAAAAGGCAAATTATCACATGAATTCATTAAATAACGAGTCTCATAAATATATAAGTTAACAAGCCTGAGACTGAATGAATTGGATTGTTAAATTAAAACTAGAATAAACTACTTAATTGACTAGTTTAAATTGTTATGCATATTTAAATATTTCCATATAATAAGAAATATAGTGATTGTTTTACAATTTAGTTGTGTCGTGTAGGAAATGATTAGCTAATATTTGATGTTTAATTTTCAATTAGTACATTTTTTATTGTTAGGTAATTAATTTTTATTTGAACTTGTTACAATATAAATTCGTGTTAATTTAGAACATGTATAACTTTTTATGTTTAAAAGTACATATAGGTTAATTACTTTTGGACTATATAAACATATATAAATTGAGTAAGGATATCAGTTTTGGTAAGAAGCTCATATTACTGTTATTAAAAGTTGTTATTGTTGAACTGTTTTCTAAAGTCAAACTAATTGTTTAAATATAATAATCTTTGAATATAGCTTTATTTCAAAGTTTAAATATAGTTAATAATAAATCAGAATAGTATCAATTAATATTGAGGTTCTTTTATTATTTCTGTTGATGGAGTGTTGGGTCCATCACAATTTAAAATATTAAAATAATGTCTAATTGTTAATATTAATCGAAACATATTATGCACTTAAATAATAAATACACATATCAGAATATATATATATGTACAAACGTCATACCAAAATATTTGCTATACCCTTCTTTCCAACTGTTCAATAAATGACCATCACAAGTTTGTTAAAGTAAAGCAAAAGTTAAAGCCAATTTCCTCTGGTCTAGCAAAAGAATATTTTCGAGCCTAGAAAGACTAGGTTAACGAACATAAAACAGATTTATCAACACTCCAGTTGATTTATTTTGGAACCCTATATCTCTACGATAGTACACTATTAAGCATAAAAAATATTTACAGTGAACATTTAGAATTTTTAAACTAATCAGCATTATTATTAGAATTATTCAATCTACTGCTTCAATGTATATGTGTCATTTAAAAAGTTTTAGAGGATTCAGAGAAATTTTGGGATGGCTACTCTTTCGACTACTTAAAGGGGAATTGCTAACAAAACCTAAGGGCAAATTAAACAAAAATAAATTGAACAAGGGATCGATTCATTTCAATTAGAAAAACGATTTAAAATTCAGTATCCAAAATTATTATTATTATTCAAAATTAACTATATTTTCTTTTGATTATTAAATAATAAAAATAAATAAAATGGATAAACTTGATATATCGCGTGGTAGATTTGTAGTACAATTTATTGTTTTTAGATAAAGCTTAATTTAATTTAAAAATGAAATAAAAAACAAATTGAACAAAGGATCGGTTAATTTAATTAAAAAAACGATTTAAAATCAATATTCAAAATTATTCGATAACTATATTTTCTTTCGATTAATATTTTAGTATCTCCGAGAAAATTAAAATGAAACCTTAAATAATAAAAAGAAAAATAAAATAGATAAACTAAAACTCCGAGTAAACACATTTTTGACATCATTATGATTCCAAAAATTAATAAATTTATTTGAATCGGTATACTTGATGCCAATTACAAAACAATTTCTTTCCTTTTATACTCTAACCCTTTAAAATTGATCTTACTCTCGCCAAACCCCAAACCGTAATCCATAATAATAATGGTTAAAACTCGTTGGACACTTATTGTGCTGTTTTTAGTTTTCGTTATTTTTTAAATTAAATGAAAATACATTCTTTATTCAAAGAAAACAAAAATACATTTTTCAAAATACTAAACTATCAAAATACAAAAAAACATTTTTTACAACTTGCATCAAGGTACCATGCAAGAAACATGATGAAACGTAGATTATTTTTGATCATTCTTAAGTGCGTGTCAAATATTAGATTTAGTCACGCGCTAATGAAATAGGAAAAAAAAATTTTTATTTTAACCAAAATAAATGATTTCCGAAATGTTGAAATTGAATTGTTTTAAATAAATTATTATTTTTCTTTAAAAAAATTTATCTGAGTAAATTTATTAATTTCTCCTAAATAAATGAATTTTGGGAAGCTTCGACAAAGTCAAACTTAGTTTCGCACCCCTTGCGACAAACAGCCAGCCCGACATCAAATGAGACGGACAACGTGTAGCGTCACTGTTGACGTACCGTTTACTCAGCTTTCCGACAACCACACACAACTAATGGGAAAAATCGTTAAATTTTGAATATTTTGGGAAAAACAAATTGTAAAAATCGCCGGCCCCCTTTCCAAAGCCGCTAACTTGAATTTGACCCCAGTTGGTTTCAAATACTACGTCTTTTCAGAGTTCTTTATATCATTCCCTCGTAGTACTTTTTTGTGTTGAACTCGCGTCTGTATGTAGCCTTGGCTTAGAGGATCATACCACCTACATTGAGCTGCGTTCTCAAACTACTCTACTTCGAAGAACTTCTAGGAGTCGGCAGCACACCGTTGAAGTAGAACTTTAGCTGCAAGCGTATAAGTCAAAACAGTCTTGTACCCCGCATTTTCTATGCGCTAATGCGAAAAGACTCGGGATAGGCTCTTCCAAGGTTCGCTCGCCGCTACTAAGGGAATCCTTGTTAGTTTCTTTTGCACAGCTTACTGATATGCTTAACTTTAGCAGGTCATGACTTTAAAATGAGGCGCTTAGTTAAAAATGGTAGTAATCTTATTTTCTATATGAATATGGAGAACGTCATCTCACTTTTATTAGTAAGATCGTCTAATGAGGGAGGAGACCAATAACATATCCCAAACCCCATATCGCAATTTACTTTCTGGTAATATTTATTCAATAGACATGATGTTCTTGGAAAATTGAAAATGGCTTAGCAAAATGAATCCCCTCCACTTACCCTATATCGCGTAATCATTGCCTTATGGCTAATTACGTAAACCAACAACCAATCAGGTAGCTTAAATAAACAAAAAGGCATATAGGTACGAGAATCTCCGACCCACACTCGCCTCTCATAATCGATTCACAATTATATCAATTCCCAAATCGTAAATCTCCCCATAATTAAACAGACTTAACATTTCAGCACCGAACATTCCAGTTGAAATAGGTTGTTCATACTCAGAACCATCTAACAGAACAATTTCCAATTGCTCAGAACAGCTTCAGACTTGTTAGAGAGCAGTACGCGAGGCTATACCTACACAGGCTAACTCTTAACTTTCTTCGCGGCAGTTGTACCATATCCTCTTATTACAATCACTATAAACATTCCAAGGAACTAACTGACCCTCTTACACAACCAGCAAAAATTGTTCTGACGCCAATAGATGTCACAGCGCCCCCGCCCCCTGCCGCATGCAATTTCAATGATCTAATACATCCTGCCAATATACGAGTCATAACTCTACAATTCCATAATTTCATCTCTGAATGTCATATACAACGTCATATATAATAAATATTGTTTGTTTGCTAATATTCATGCAAATTTATTAAGAAATAATTAAAATTATGTGAAATAACTTATTAAAACACAAAAATAAGAGTCCTGCATTAATAACAATTGGACTACGATCACATATCGAACAATAACAAACAATTTTAAGCTCGCAAAATATCCTTTTATTTATCTGAAACTCCATTAATATCATACTAACCTGCCGTTCTGGGTAATACCCAGAACGACAAGGCCAAAATGTTGCTGAACCAGACAACTCACTGATAATCAATACAAAAACCATGAGCTCTAACAAGAGACAATTCCAATGAATAAATTGCCAAACCTAAGGTTCATAAAATTCGCCAAAATTCTGTCTGGAAGTTCTAAAATTCAACCGTGATTTTTACTAAAAAAAACAGCGGTTCCAGTGTTCAATTTCCTCCGACCCTAAAATGTTGAAGTAATTTTGTCCATGATGCATCTTTCCGTAAATTCTCTACATCGAAGATGACAAATGGCTCCATAGTAAAAAAAGTGACTAAAAATCAATGCAGACCCAAGTCAATGCGGATCTTGAGCCAAGGACTAAGAGTCTTGAGTTCAATACTTCGATTTCATAAACAATAATACTTATTGAGCTCTATAATCTTATTGAGCTCTATAATCTTATTGAGCTCAATAATACTTATTGATCCCTGTTTCATTCCTAGCAAAAAAAATGTCGTGTCGGGATATTTTTCCAGAATTTGATTTGACTTAGATATTTAGTGTTGAATGATATATTTTATATAAACTTAGTAAGATAACATTTGTGATCTTAAGAAAATGGTTAATTTCATCCCTGTTTCATTTCTAGCAAAAAAAATATTCGCGTCGGGATATATTTCCAGAATTTGATTTCAATTAGATATTTAGTCTTTAGTGATATATTTAATATAAACTCAATAAGATAACATTTTTGATGTTAACAAAATGGTTAATTTTATCCCTGTTTCATTTCTAGCAAAAAAAAAATTTCTTCGAAAAAATTTTCCACAATTTATTGAGAATTTCGAAATGCTAACACGCATTTCGAAATAAGTGTGCTTTACCTAATTTCTAGACCACTTGCCATAACCCACCAATTGTGTAGTTTTTTAGAACAATGAATTCCGTTTACTTCTGCAATCTCAACTAGTTTCCTTTCTACCAAATTAATTCTTCTAATCAACCCTAGGAAGTTCTTTCCCAATCAACAAATACTGCATTTGATGCCACGATGGATCGGTTTTAATCGATATCTGTTATTACTGCAAACATCAAGTAATATCATGTTATATTCATCTAAAATAAGTAGCATTGACATAGTACTTCGTATATAAATTTTGTAGCAGCACGCTATAAATGCTACTCCATAAACATCGTCAAGTGGAACAGACATGAACGTAATGTTACTAAATTGAGAGCACAAAAATTTGCCATTGTAAATGTCAAAAGAAATCTCCAAACTTGCAATATTTTTTGATATTTATTTTCTTAAAGTAATCGGCTTATCCCAGACTTACTTTACAAAACCCAACAAAAAGAACGCAATTATTTATTACTATTAGTGTACGTCTTAAATGTACAGCTATCACAAACAGAGCGTACACAAAAAGAAGAAGAAGGCAAACATAGCTTTGCGTTATCTGGACGCTCTCTTAAAAACCAGAGATAAGCTCCGAATTTTGTCAAAATATACCTTTCGAGATAACAGGAAAAGCGAGGAGAAATGGCTCGGATGTAGAAGAAACAAAAGAACACGCAAAGTAAAAGCATTTTAAGGAATATATAGTTATGTGTAAAATATACAGTGTGTTTATTAGATAAATCCATAAAATAAATTTAATTTATTTCTAGTAACAGTCTGATCATTTCGTATTAATAAATGTATAGATTGCCTAAATGGTAGAATGTTTCAAAGAAGAAAAAGTTAGATAATTATTAATAAATTAACATATGTGTTTACATTTCAATAATATTCAGTCACTAGATGCTTAGTACATCTAGACTTCTGATATTATTCTATAACTCAATTGAGAGTCACGGAACAAATCATTTTTGTACATGTACTCCTAAATTCATGTCTCTGGACTTACAATTCCTAGACAAATTACGCCCCTGATTTCAATTTCACTAGAACTGGTCTGTAAGTAGTTTTGACTCACTTAAATCTTTGAAGATCTACTTATTTGTAATTGGAAACCGATTTGCTTTTCTTACAAATGCAATCACCTAATACATAGATGTTTGAAAAGTAGAGAGACGGCGAAAATACTTCGCAACTGCACTGCAATGATGTGCTCCGAAAAACGCGCCAATAAATAAAGATGGAGAACGATAACAGCAAAACGTTCGTGGCGTACGCTGCTGGTAGCGTGTTGTAATGGAACATTGTCCCTAGATTCTCTATGTGTTGCAGATAATAAGCAAGACTTAAATTGCTTTTAGTTGTAAGACTGACAAAAGTAAATGATTTTAGAACTAATCAGTTAAAGAGGCGCAACATAGAGCACACGAAATAGTAGACAAATATAATAAGTAGTAGAAAAGTAAGACTTAAATAAATAAATTACTAATGTGATATTTTGAGAACTGGTCGAGGTATATATTAAGACTTGGTTAGATCGCATCACATCTTTGAGACTAAACTCGTACATCAAGATACTCGTACATCACAATTTGATTCATTTATTTACATATGTTTTATAACCTGTCCCCAATGCGGAACAACAGTTACCCTCGTTGAAGATGGTACGCTGCGGCAAGGTTGGGATTCCAGAGGACGTCCTGGCACTTGGCACAAACGCTTACATGAATTGAGGTGTTCGCTCTTGTAAAAATTGGGCGCCAGAGACTTACATTTAAAAATTACGAGACTTATACTCAAAAATTAAGATTATACCTTAATAATCTTACCCAATCCGTGCTAGAGCAGCCAAATAAGCCTAAGAGCTGAAATTAAAACAAAAACCTCTTTAACCCCAATTCCATTTTGCATAATATTTTCCACTCACAAAGACTATGGATTTTGGAAAAGTTAATTCAGCAAGAGCCAAGAACTTGGCAGCTGTATCAGACTAAGTTTCAGAGGAGAGTTCCTACATCCGGCCTTCCCAATATCAGCCACGCTAGACCCCCTCCATTTCTACTTAAGTTCTGCTATCCAAACTCTCATTGGGTCAACGGCACCTATGTAATCCAGTAACCAATTAAATAATTATAAATTCAAAGATTGGCAGAAGTACGAGAATTTCCGACGTGCAATCGTCCGACCAAAAAGAAAATCAATGAACAGTAAGACTAAAATCCCAACATGTTCCTAAAATTGCTAAGTCATTTTATAAACCTAGCTATCATACCACATTTCTAAATTTAGAGACAACGGTAGCCTCTCTCGGACGGAGTAGTTGATTTCATGGAAGTTTTTCAAGTATTCAAGTACCAAGATCTTCCTAATACGAGTAATAAGACAGGAAATTACACTATCTAATTATAATTGAACTATAGAAACAGATTAATTGTTACGAAACAAGACACTACATGATTAATTAATTTAAGTCGCGATTTGGATCTAAAACTTCCCATACCTTGCTTATCGGATCCATGAGAGTCGGTCGCAAGCCCTACCGCATACACAGTCCAATTTCACACGATTGTTTCAATTAATGCGTATACGCCAAAAACAATACTTTTCCTTTATTTTGGTGGCGCTACAGTCCATTAAAAACCCGGACCTTGTCTACTACAGATTTTCGCCAGTCGTCTCTCCGGGTAGCCAACTCCTAGCAGACAAAGTCATCCAGCCATGGCGGCCCATGGATCTTCTTCCTATAGGTCTAGAGTTAAGAACTTTCTTGGTACCCGCTGATCTTCCATTCTCTGGACGTGGCCGAGCCAGTGCAGTCTTCTTGCCTTGATGTCTGACATGATAGATGGAGCATTATAGAGATCTTCCAGTTCCTTATTGGTTCTTATTCGCCACTCATTTTTCACGTGTACATCACCAAAATATCTTGCGGAGAACTTTCCTCTCCCAGACGCACAGTAAGTCCTTTTTTTTTTCTTAATAGTCCAAGTTTCTGGGCCATACAAAACCACTGGCTTGATAATGGATTAAAATTTTTAATCTCTAAAAGATTAAATTTTTTAGAGATAAGGGAAGAATGAAGCAGTTTCTGGAAGCTAAAGAAGCACCGGTTCCTGGCCGTCCCTCTTGCTTTAATTCCGTCGGGTACTTCGTTGTCGTGTGTTAGGATGCCTTCCAAATATTTGAATGCATCGACCCTTTGGTAACCATTAAATTTGTCAGTGTTTGGCCATCTAATTGAGTTCTTAGTCTTTACCATATATTTTGTCTTCTCCTTGTTGACGTACAAACTGTCTACAAACTGTCTACAAACTGTCTACAAACTGTCTACAAACTGTCTCAATTTCAATAGTATACCAAATTCCTGCATACCCCTCCCCCCGTGGCGCGGCGCATATTTGTGTATGGTTGCCACCTTTTTTTCACTTCCTTAAGTTCTTTATAAAGTTTCTTCACAACTCTTTGGTCGTGGCAGTCACTTAGTTCTTTAGAGCTCTCTTTCTCAAGTTCCCGTTTTTTCTATCTGCACAAGATCTTGACCGCTCCTCTGTTGCTCTTGTAATCTAGTCTGGTTGCTCACGTATCTCTTTGCAACATTTTTCTCCTAGCCTCATTTCTTTCGCTCACGCTCACGCCTCCTAGCCTCATTTCGTATTACAGAAAAAAAGCTACGTAGAAAGCTTCAGTCACTATCGTTAGATCAATCTAATCCCCAAACGAAAAAATATCCAAACGTTCAATCCGACTATCGTCAGAAATATGTAGCAATGAAATTCACATTTTGAATTGTTTAAAGGGACAGTTAAGGTAATTAGACTAGCTTGTTATATAGGAATTATTTATATCTTTTGGGTCTATCATTCTATAGGCAGTATAAAATTTAGCCCACCAAAGTTTTCTTATCTATTATATGATTACATAGGTATCCCCTAAAATTTAACTCACCTATGTTTACTTGTTCATTATATGATTCAATAAATAACCCCCTAAAATTTTGAGATCCGCTAAATTTTAGAGGGTCTTGTTACATAGGAATTTTCTTTATCTTTTCCTTTCTCTCTCAAAATTTACTATAGGCACTAAAATTTATTGTAGCTTCTTACATAGGAATTTCCTATATTTTTTGAGTCTCTCTCGCTTCCGACTATAATCAATTTTATGGGGTCTTATTAATTTCTATGGATGCATGGAAATGTTATCACCGCATTTTTTACGGGTTCTAATGTTCATTGCTTGATATTATTTTACTACCCGAATATATATAGTATTTTAAAATACGGTATTATATTCCGGGGTAGTTCAGTAGATTGTATTGACTACAAAAACGTGCCGTAGGATTGCTTTTTTCCATGAAGTCGATAGAGAGCTGCAGAGGAGTATTTAAAGCAAATAACATACTCATAATGC
>WYDF02115839.1:0-10268 GCA_009867245.2 Adranes taylori
TGCAGCATTTTTCTATAGCACCACATTTCGAACGCTTCTATTCTGCGTTGGTCTGAGGTCCGAACAGTCCACGTTTCACAGGCGTAAGTTGCAATGGAAAAGACTAGGCACTTGACGCTAATTTGATGTTATTTGGTCTTCTATTTGGTAGTTTATTTCGTCTTCTATTTTTATTTGAAAACTTCTGTCGTAAAGGAATGATTGTGTAATTTTGTCAACTCCAGCGGAAATCGTAGTGCTTGCATTTTGAATATTAAGGCATCTTGTCAAGGACTTTCTCTATAAATGCAGCGTAAACAGTAAGACCTTTTACTCTAGAGGCACGAATTATTACCTCTAGTTTGGACTCTTGCTAAACAGCTGCTAGTTTTTGTCGAAATCCCATTTGTTGACAAGGCATTGTGTTTTTCTGTTGATATGTATAGCTGGATCCTTAGAGCTGGATCTTTTTGTTTTGTAAAGTTATTAGCAGTGAATTTTTTCATCTCTTTTAATCATATTCGGATTTAAACGGAATCTCCATTAAATTAGTTTCTTGGTGAAATCTTTCACCATGTTCATCGCTAACAGCTCCTAATTCCAACGGCAAGAAGTCCAGATGACTGTGGAAAAAATGCATTTTTAGCGACATGCTACTGCCTATTTGAATGTAAGCTATATGCATATTGCCTACTAGGTCAGCATACTGAGGAGATCTATAATTTACAAGA
Source organism: Adranes taylori (assembly GCA_009867245.2). Classification (NCBI taxonomy): domain Eukaryota; kingdom Metazoa; phylum Arthropoda; class Insecta; order Coleoptera; family Staphylinidae; genus Adranes; species Adranes taylori. Next base: position 711 of record WYDF02115839.1, read on the forward strand.
AATTTCTTTACAACTAAGATAATAGCATCCCGAGCTGCTAACTCCAGTTCATTTAGTTTCAATCTGAACTGAAGTGTCTCTTATAGATTCACAAATCTGTTGCCCAATAAATACTCCAGCTTTGATCTTAGCATCAGATAGCAGTGATTCGCATTTCTCTTTCAGGTAGAGGAATCCATTAGCATTTTGATCCATGGCTTTGACAAAGTTCTTCATTAGGCCCAATTTTATGTGGAGTGGTGGCAGATAAACTTTATTACGATTTACCAGTGATTTGTGGAAAACATTACGCTGGCCAATGATGCTATCAGATCTTGCAGAGCCAGCCTCTAATCTACTGTTCACCATATACTCGAAAGCAATTTTCAACGAGACATTCAATGAAACATCAGGCGGAATTATTGTGAACGGGCAATAAATAAACAACCTTAGATTCGCCGACGATACAGTCATTAGAGCGAGAACTCAGATGGAACTACAATAAATTTGAACTGATTTGATTTGAACAGATTTGATGATATTTTATGTGATTTGATTTAATTTAATCTGACCATAGTACGGTAAAGTGAAAGATTTGGTTTGTTTGTCAAAATAGTGAAGACTAAAATAATGGTATTTAGTAAAACACCGGTAATCGCAATAATCAAAATTAACGGCTCCATGCTAGAACGTGTGGCCAATTTAAAATTCCTAGGTGCTATGTCAAATCAACACTGTGATAGGACAAAAGAAATAAAGTCGAGAATCGAACAAGCCGGAAAAACATTTATAAGCATGCGAAATTTCTTTTTCAGGCCTGAGCTGAGCCTAGAAACGAGAACCCGTATGTTGAGGTGCTATGTGTTTCCGGTACTCCTCTATGGATATCAGAGTTGGACACTCAACCCCTCCATGGAAAAGAGATTAGAGGCCTTCGCAATGTATTTATACAGGCGTGTGCTCAAAATATACTGGGTACAAAGAGTAGCGAACATCGAGGTATGTACTCGCATGTAAAAGAAGAAAGAATTGTTATTTACAATAATGAAAAGAAAAACCGAATATTTGAGGCAAATCATGCGAGGCAAATTGTATAAACTCCTGCGACTTATAATTGAAGGAAAATTTCAGGGTAAGAGATCAATAGGTAGACCACAGAACTCATGGCTTAAGGACCTACTGCGCTGGTTTGAATGCATATCAATAGACACTTTCTGCGCAACCGTGTTACAGACTGTTAGCAATTTGGATCGCCAACCTTCGTAAGGAGAAGGCATAAGAAGAAAAAGAAAATATATTTAGTAATGATAAATAATTATATAATGAATACACCTTAATTAATGTATAGATGACAATTTAAGAATTAAATATAGAATGAATCCTAAAAATAATGCACTATTCATACATATGCACAATAATACCACACCCAGTTAAGGGTCAATGTAATTTCATTAATTAACATTGAACTAAACTGATAATTCACTTAATATAAAGAATGTTCACACATGCCGTTGAAATAATAATATGTTAATCGTAAATCATCATTACAACTTGAAACTATGAACGCAATATTAAACTTAAATGCATACATGAATTACAGGTGAACTTGTTTTTTACCCTTTTTGGCTCGTGACTAGAACTCAATCTACTTACTGTGGAGTATCGTTAGATCGACGTGGTTTGGAGTAAAACGCACAGTTCTAATGCTAACTTGATAATATCGTTTATTAAAGATAATCAGTCGTTTTTATATACTATACCTAACGTTACTATAATATGTTATTTTGGTAAATGAATTGATATATAATTCTGTGTGTATGGTTTTGCACACAAAGTTTGTTTACATTGAATGATTCTAATGAACTGTATTAATTGCACTATGAGTATTCATACATGTTTAAAAAATTGTAGTACATGACATTGAGATAAGCACGTCTTAGAGGACCTTGTTTCTAATTGTTTTATTTTGTTTTATTCAAGAATGGTATTAATTAGACCATGCTTAGTTAATACTATTGTTTTGTTTTTAGCTGATTTTCTTATTTAAATAAAGAAATCATATATATCTAAACGCAATTAAAGAAAAATTAAAAACCTTAAGAAAATAAAATATTTATATAATATTTCCATGTCCTATCTTGGACCTACTGGCGCATCAGATCGTAGCGGTTGAAGTTCGAACTTCTGAGCAGTAGGAGAGACCTCTTGTCGCTCGACTGTAGTGACGCTTGGGCGAAGTCGCTTCCATTGCAGCATGGTACAACCGATAACCATTCCTCCAACCAAAGAGCCAATGAATATCCAAACGACGGTTAACGATGACACGCGTGTCTTCACATGAGACCAGATTGATTTTATGAATCCTTTGATTTAGTTCCTCTTCCTTGCTTCTAATGTGGATAAGATCGTAGCCTATGATATCGATTGCCTCTTCTTGACTGTCTTAAGATTGATTGATAGTATTGTTGCTTAGCTGGAGCTCAAAGTTATTGATTACAGGAATCTTTGATTACTGCTGAGGACGAATTACTGTTGTCGATTGTTATGGTTCCCGTATTATGAATCATTAGCTGTTCTCGTGGCCCGCCAGATATGGCGGAAATGACTTTAAGAATTGCTGCTGACCATCCATGAGTTTGTTGTTTCTAGTTTCTTCCAAGTTGTCGTTGTTAACTGATACGGCTTTCGATGACACCTTGATTGCTGAGTTGTAAAATGCGTCTATGACACAGTAATGATTGAATCCCATTTTCTTAATTCATTCTAGACTACATAGATAACTCGTGCTAACAATGATCAAACAATCGTACAACTGGGCGTGTGTCCATTAAAAGTATTGTTGAACATTATAATTCACCACTACTACTAGTTTGGAAATGTCCACCATGGTGTAGGAATTATTCCCGATTCTCCGTGGAATTGGTATTATACTTGTCAGGTTAAATGATGGTTGTATCAATTATTAGAAAGTATCCATACACAGTGGTCGTATCTCCATTCCGATGCAGGTTGCTTGGTGAGATTAGTCCATGATTCTCCTTTGAGAGGGTAGTGCAGCGTTAGCTTCTATTATTCTTTTGCGAATAATAGCTGGAGCTAGGGAGTCATAAATGTTCCCATTTTTGTACATGATTGTAGCTAATCCGTTGTAATGATTTTGAAATTCATTCGATATACTTTCAGCGATTATTTACGCATTTAGATTATGAATATTTGCTTTATTCATCTTGACTTCGCAAGAGTAACATTGAACTTCATTCAGCGTGACTAATCCATGGTTCAATTTTACTCTGAACCTTTCTAGTTAGGATGCGATTTGTTGTTCAATATTATTTACTGCGGCGATGGTTGAGAACATAATTTTTGACCGCTCACTTCTTATGTCCATTAGCCCTTGGTGGTTTTTGTCCAGGTTTCTTATATATTCTAACTGTTGGTTTAATTCCGAGCAGTGCGCTTCAGATGATACCTTTTGAGCTTTGTCACAGTTTTTCTTGAATTCTTGGACAACTCGATTAATCGTAGCTTTGTCTGTAGTGAAGCTGGATGCAGAATATTCAAATCCAATTTAAAGGATGCCTCTGGTAGCATCCGCCACTCCCAGATCTTCTCCATGTATTTCTGTTTCTGGATATTGAACTATGTATTATATAATGTAAAATGTATATAAATTATTCCACGACATTCCATAATAGACTCTTTATTAATTTTGTTTTAGCAAAAGTTAATTAAATAAGTTAACTATGGTCATATCAATTAATTAAATTCAAATAACTTGATTTAATAGATGATAAATTAATATCCAACCCTTCACCTTAAAACATCCGCCATTATATCTCATTCTGTCGTCCCAAGAGAGAATAAGACAGTGTTTCTCAACCTAGTGCGTCGTGAAACATTTCCAGGTGTGTCGCAAGATATTGGAAAAATATATTTAAAATTCTCTGATATTATTATGATATGAGGTTCTTGAGCTCTGAAATTAAGAAATTTTAAAATAAAGCAAAACAAAATGTGCTTATATGAGAAATCAACAACAAAATCTTTAATAGTTGAGAAACACAACATTCAAGTTTTTTTGGTTCTTGTGTACAATTTTTATTGAGTAATCAAGTTGTATACTGTTGATGCTTCTTAAGAAATATACTCCTCAATTAATCCATGGACAAGTTTCTAATAAAAATTTCTACTCGAAAAGAAAATGTCCATAATCAAACACAAGAAGTTCAAGGAAGAATACATCAAATATGGTTTCGTAGCAAAAGGTTCCTGTTTGCCTGCTTTGCGCATTCAGACCTTGTCGAACAAATCTCTGGTTCCAAACAAACTAAATCCACATTTGGAGAAAATTAATCCAGCGCGGAAAGACAAACCATCAGAATACGTTCTAAAGCTTGCGGTTGAGAGAAAATAATAATCTGAACACCTTGTCACTTTCACGAAATTTCTTGAAAAAGAACTGCTAGTTATTAGATTGCTCTGTTATTAGCAACGCGTAGAAAAGCTCGTAGCGAAGCTGAATCAATAATCGCATCAGCACTAGCTATTATTGTCGAGATTGGATCTGATGCTGCCGGAAAAGTGATAAAATGTCAAGAAGAATCATGGACATTTCATCACACTTACGAGATCCAATTGGTGACCACTTCAAGATTTCCCAGGAAGTATTTTGGGCACTTCAAGTATATGAATCCACATTAGTGGAACAGTTCAGTTTTTTGAATTCATTCGCTTCATCAAAAACGGAAAATTTGTCAACTAATTCTTATTCTACAGAGATTTGACTGGCATTACAAGAGGCGATGACATTTACAAAATGGTAAAAGGTTTTGTGATCTTTCCGCGTCGACAAAATACCGCGAATCTCACGAATCTCAAGATAACGAGAAAATCTGCAATGAAATCACTTTTGATTGAACCTCACTCTCACTGAGGTTCAATCGTTTCTTTAATATTATTTTCCATCATCTGACATCGATGAATTTCCTTGAGTGATCAATCCCTTTGCGATTAGTAAAGAAGTCAATTTGATCAATTTGACGACGAGGAGGAACAAGTGATTGAATTACAAATTCTATCAAACAACGACTTTGTAAGAATCCTGGCTTCCAATTATGAAAGATTATCCTTTAACCAGTTTGAAAGCAGTTAAAACTCTGTTGCAATTTTCATCTTCTTCGTTCTGTGAATATGACTTTTGCTCATTAACTGAAATCTAGTCCAAGAAGCGAGAGAGACTCCTCAGAATTGATAACGAGCCGCGAGTTTGCTTGTCGTTGTATTAATAAAATAATTGAAACTATTTTTAGGGTATCGTTGCGCAAAAGATATTGAGAAACACTGGAATAACTCCTAAACTCAAAGTTAATTGAATAGGCATGACATGGAATGTCGAAGAAGAAGGAAAATTAGAAAAGCTTTTATTAATTTCTCATATGATATATTGGATCGAATGAGAACTGCCCATTCCATATTTGACAGATAAAATTTCAAATATTTTATTCATAGTCCGCATTTTGATGTGAAATACCATTTTGTTTTCGATATTGGTTTAGGTAGCTCAACAGAACGTGTGCAAAACAATTTTGTATCTGCGTGTTACCACTGATATAGATCAATAGCGGATCATACTTTTAAACCATTCTTTTCATCTATATTTATTTGTATATAATATAATACGTATATGGTATATGGAGGTATATGGAAGATATAGGATTCATGTTTTAACATTTTTTCTATTTCATCTTAGTACGTCTCTTGTATTGAAATTGCTGCAATCCGTTAATACGCAATCCAAGGTGGGGGGTTACATAAGGAACAAGTTTTTTGTAAAAAAAATTTCTTGATCAAAAAATAAACGAAGGGTCGATTTTTCGGTGCCTGTTTGAATGACGTATGTATGTTAAAGAATTTCTCCTTCCCTATGGGACCGATCTGGATGAAATTAGGTAAACAAGTGTAAACTATGAATCCACAGAACGGTTCTTTTTTTAATTTTTTTTTTTATAAATCCAATATTGCGGACAGGATCCATTTTTTGTTTATTTAGAAATCTCGTATTTAAACTAGGAGGCACACATATCCTTGTATTATGCGTCGAATAATAAAGTCCTATGTTGTCAAATTGTATAGGAAGCGGTGTTGTCACTTTTGAAGTTTAACAACCGTTTTGAAATATCTCAGGAACAATAAAAGATAGAACATTCGAATAAATTTGTTGTGTAGGTTACATAAAGGCCCTCCGATTTTATTTGAAACTTTTTTTTCCTAAATCACAATTTAACATATATGAGGGTGTTTTTTGGTTTGCAAATTTTGTGGTCCATTTTCTCTGAAACTTGTTGGTTGAGCTCTTCCTCTGATGTTCATCTTCTTGAATTCTCATTGACGAAGTGGTTGTCAATGAAGGGTTATGAAATATTGATATAAGCGAATGAAATAAGAAGTGCATGACACGAGAACGAAAGATTCAGCAGAAAATGATGAGCTAGTTTATGTATACTTAACCTGATGTTTGTAGAATTTTTTTGCTACTGACTGTAGTTGAATTTGATTTAATTTAAAAAACATAAAATAAGCGATTTGTCACTGGCGCTTACTTAGAACAAATCAGATTCCATAGTGCGATTTTATTGCTCGTTCTTTAGGAATAAGAGTAGTCATTTGATGGTGAATTATACTAGTTGAAATGTGCGAATTTGCTCACTCAGAATCAACTAGAACATTACCCAAAATGCGTATGAGGAACGCTAGATTGAATAGCTCCTTTTATGTGGAATTTTTTGGGAAGAAGCTGCTCTTGGCGTGTTGCCCAGTGTCATTCGACGTCGTCAGCCGCTAAAAAGACGTGGCTTGAAAGAAACTTCTGCTACAAAATTTTGAGAAGGTTCTACTTGCGACCAATAGAAAAATTGCTTTTGTGTCGGATGTCTAAAAAATTGAGGTGGTAGTTTCCAAACGGTGGTGGGCAGATTTATGCGATCAAAATCTTAGAAGCATTGCATTGAAAACACCTTCTGCTAAAATTCGTGGAACTAATATCCAATCAGATTTGTTGATTGGATTCGCCTTATTGTTGATTTGTATCACTGCTATTTCATTACTAATGAAGACGTTATGTATTTATTTATCCTGCACATTCTCTCTTCCTCATTGAACAAATACTTATTTATACCCTCCTCATTCCCACATAGTAATCTTCAATAAATCATTTATCCTCCATACTTAAAACCAAGTTCTTGGCTATTCTCTGATCCATATATATTACTGTTATATCTATTATCACAGCGTTTCATCCGTTAACTGCTTTTCCACATTGCTTATCCTTTCTATGACCTCTTCCACAACTTCAGTACCTCCCATCACCATCTATTCATCGACCTCTTATTCATATTCTTTCTGCACTTAGTCCATTCATTTTCACAGATTTTGCCTTAAGACAATACTATATTTTGGCTTAATTTTGTAAACTAATCTACTAAATATTTACTTATACAGTTACTTATAGTCTTTTATTATTATTTTCAGATGTAGCAACCGGTGCAAATCACGACCACCCACAATCCCTCTCTTTAGAGGACTTTTGGTGAAGCGCGGGCAAGACGAATTGCCTTTGCTTCGTGCTCTTGTAAGACCTTAATAGTAATGACCGCTCAGCAGGACCTTGAACAGGACCTTCAAGGATTGGTAATCCAAACTTCGTCCTCACACGCTGCCCAATTTTTTAATGCAAGCGGCAATGTCACGGCCTCTGATTCTTGTTTGACAGTCCGAAAATATTGGTGCTTTCTGTTATCGAGTACTTTCACTTTCCTTGCAGGTAAGAAAATTTTATTATTATAAATATTATACTTTTTATTTCAAATTTATTTCATGCTATCTCATTTTATACATACCAGTACGTATACAAATGTATAATATTGAATCCGCCAAGAGGAATATTCCGGTCATCTGAAGTATGAAGTACCTTAAATTTTACAAGTACGTTTAGTTATGCATAGAGAAAATTCATGTGAAATATGGTTGCAATCGGTTGAAGTTTACTTCCGTAATTTTACGTTGAAGTAATTTTACTCGATTTTGTTCTGAAATCTATAGGTTTTGCCGTTTAGTCGCGATCATGTTCACAGAAACACGCCCAGGCACACAGAAATTTTAAAAGCGGTCAATATTGCTTCAGAGGACCTAAAAACGAAGACCTGTTCAAATGGGGAACACATTTATTAAGAAAATATCACCCATAATTTTAATTCCTATTTCATCATGATGAGGCCTCAAATGATATAGCTCATAAATGAGGAAACCATCACGGGCATGACAGCAAAAATCAATACATCATATAGAGCAAGTCCTCTTCTCCTTAAGGACGGGCCAGCGACTGACGCGTGCTGTGTGCATCAAATGAGGTCGTTTCGTTGTACATAAGTATTAGCATTTATCATAAGTATTAGAATTAACGCTCTTCTTTTGAAACAAAAAGGACTTCCTCTTTTGAAAAGAAATAAAAATCCTCTTTTCAAAAGAAAAAGGTTCCATTTTGTATAGAAAAAAACTCTTGAAAAAAGAAGAGGAATTCCTCTTTTGAAAAGAAAAAGAGGAACTCCTCGTTTGAAATAAAAGAGGAATTCCTCTTTTAAAAAACGAGAAGGAACTCCTCATAAATAATGACTCCCTTCGGATTTGAAAAAAGAGGTACTCCCTCATTTCATTACCATGAGGCCTCAAATGAGATACCTCATAAATGAGGGACCCATCCCTATTGTACATCATTCAACTCCTTGAATAAAGTTATTATTATTACACAGGGCTATTGATAGTACTAATATGGCGAGCTTTTGCGTTCCTTTGCTGCTCGAAGGATCCAGTTTATGGTCCAAACGATCCGAAACAGAAAGAACAAAAGGCGGCGAGAGCTGGCAAACAAGATTTCGAAGGCACTTTTATGACCGAGGCCAAAGATTGGGCGGGAGAACTTATCAGTGGACAAACCACGACAGGAAGAATATTGGTGAGTTTATAACATGTTATTCTATACATTAAAATTTATAAGTGGGTCTAATCAGATACTTTATATTGCTCTTGTATTGAACTTTTCTTAGACTTTATATTTTTATAATAACATAATTCTACTACTTTTTATTGGACTTGTAATAGAGTCGAATCTATTGTTAGGAAGGGTTTTTTTAACCATTCATGTTGTTTTAAACACTTCTACAGTTTTAAACTAGAGACATATTAAAAAAGAAGAGATTCAATGTTTGGTTTGCGTAATTAGGAAAACCTGGTAAATAAAAAAATATATATTACCGGTTGCTTAGTTACAAGTCCATAAACAAAATTATTCTAATACATTATTCGATGATAGGCCTATGTATTATTATAATCACGCATAGTTCAAACAAGATGTATGAAGAGTAAAGTACAAATGCAGGACACATACTTAATATAGAATTAATGGAAAAACCAATTATGGAAATTAATTTCATTTGAGTGATTCATTACATTAGATTAGATAGCTTATATATATATATATATATATATATATATATATATGATGAGTAATTGTTTCGCTTCAGGGTT
>WYDF02115850.1:0-23456 GCA_009867245.2 Adranes taylori
CGCCCTGCACCACAGAAACATCCTCCATAGAGTCACCACACGTCGGCCACGACGTTGGACGAAGAAGAAGAAGAAGATAGTCACAGAATAAAGAACGGTTTGTTCTACTATTTTGTGAATAAAGCGTCACGAAAGTATCCACTAATTTAATTTTTTATCTGCAAAAAATAAAAATAAAAATATCTGGTATTTACAGTTTACATACTTATTGTTATAGAAGAATTATAGTCCATCAGACGTAAAATTTTATTTGGTTTAAAAATAAATTTGATGCTATAAAAGCCTATTTCACGTAAGAGGACTTATAAACTTAATAAATTGGCCCTTTTTACAATATGGTTGTGCACTACTGAACTTAAAAGAATTTTCTTTCAAAAATATTTTGATATTTGAAATTGTAAGCAATGCATTTAAGTTGCTCATCTTGTCCTTTCGCTTTAAAGAACGAAGAATGAAAAGTATTCTTTTTATGCTTATGGCGTTTCCATAAACGAACCCTATTTGAAAACTGATTAAACAAAATTACATTTGTCAACATTATTGAAGAAACTGAAATGGAAAATACAAAACATTCGCAATTTAAGACGACCGCGACGGCAATGCAGATATATAGTACCTATGTGTATTCACCGATATCGGGAGGATTTACTTTAAAAACAAGGGTATATATATTTAAGCATGTTTTATCGGTTTTGAATTAAACAATATAGGCGGAGAAAATATAATATATTTTGTCATCATATTTTTCGAGTCGACAAAACAAAGGATATGGACAAAAAATATGCATTAGAGAAGTATAATTATGTTATGATTCCTTCGAAAAATACTTTACTTGTAAAAAATAATAGAGTCTCAAAAAGAATGTTTATAAATTAAATATATCTCTTCTAAATTAGTCTATTTAATATAATATAACATTGTGACAAATGAGTAAATTATAAACTTACACAAAATTTATCAAACTTAACTGAAGGATTCCCTTTACTAAAATGACCAACGAAAGTACGTTAGTCATTACTTCGCTTAGGATTCTAACGACGAGTCTAGCCTAATAACGGGATGAGATTAAGAACGGATATAGGATCTGTACTGAGCAACCTCGAAATCTAGATGAGGATCTCTTGTCCAAAGACGTGCTTTGCATATTTTATAATGTCTACAGAGATTAATTGACAAATTTTGGGTGGATTTGAATTTCCATTGAAGTATACTCTTTCTCGAATATCCATGTGCAGACTATGTAACTTATCGATATATTCGTATACATAAATTTAGATGTTAGTCGTCATGTTTAACTACAAATTCTGTTTAACTGTAACAAAGCTTGTTACAAGACATAAATTAAATAATTTGAATAAATGAATTAGAATTATGTAAAAGTACTGCACTGGGCCACCGTCAATTGTTAAATTTAAATGCATTTATATTATATAAGAATTATTCATTCTAATTAAACATGTAAACAATTACCACCGCTGCTACATAAGTAGATAATTATGCGTACATCAGGTAGGGGTAATCTATGAACGCTTATTTACTTACATGAATCAGAGTCTGATAGCAGACGCTTGTTTTGCCCTTCCGTAGGTTGACCACATGACTTGCTATTATAATATACTTGCCAAAGCTTGCTATTATAATATACTAGTTGGTACACTGTAATATACTGCATTACTGCTATTCGCTCCTGCTGCTACCGCATAGACGCCTGCATCCTGTTGTAAGCGTGTGAAAGCCGCTAAGAGAATATTTGTATGGAGTTGTGCGTGGACACATATGATAGGGATAAGACCGAGAGTTATATAGGATTCTGTGGATATACCGTATCACAGAAATAAAATGTCGTGTGAATGACCACACCCAAACCCGTGTCGCAGAGTAAAACTTGAGCGAGGCTCACGCCCATAAAAGCGAGATTTTTAACCATGTATAATCAGTTCCTGCGCAAACTCAAGGACAGTCGTCCAGCAGCAGCCAGAAGCATAGCGACCAACCAAGGCATCCAAGCCGAGCCAAGCCAGTCATGCCGAGACACCGGCCAGTGCGATAGTCAGTAACAGTCGCCGGGATAATAATATAATTGCTGAGCGACATTCTATAGTATACTGTTTGATTGTATTCAATGTGTTGAATGTTTTACTTCTCCTTCGTACCTATTCCTTTAACTTATTCTCATTTAGTTTAAAGTGTATACTTCTGGCTTGTGGTTTACAGTCAGTTGTAGGCACTAGACAACGTAACTTGTCTGGTTCACGGCGGTACGTGTCTTAATAGTGGTTTCCTTTTCTCAGCGTACCTTACTAGAATATATACTGCTGGCTGGTGGTTTACAGTCAGTGTTGTAGTCACTTGACGACGTGATGTCTGTGGTTCACATTTTTACACCAAAACGCTACTCAAACGACACATGTCATAAAAAAGTGACTCAAAAGCGCGTGCGCAAACACCAATCCCATCCAACCAAACCCATTAAATGACAGACTAAAATAAAACGTTCAACATACACAAACCATAGCCCTATTTGACAAAAATTGTAAGTTAAAGCATTACTAATCTAATTATAATAGAAAATAATTGTACTCGTAAGTTTTTGTAGTTGCCTGATAATGCCTATAATATTATTGGCGAAACAGGTTGTAAAAATAAAATTAAATAAGGAAGTACCAAGAAAATATTTTATTTTATGTTCATACTATCGTATCAGGGCCCACACATGCAAAATAATTGAGGGAGGTCTACCCACTTCTAGCATCAAACCTAGTTACAAAATGTAGTTATCTTTTTGAACCTAGTTATTTTTATCAAAATTCAAATCGAGAGACCCCGGCGCATGCCCACAATTCAAACTTCGCGCTAAACTCGGAAGCTGGAAATACTCTGTGCGTGTACCCAGCTTTAGTTACAAATCGATCTCGTGACGACCGGCCCAAACATACTGCACAGAGGGAAGTACATATTTTCACCCCTCATCTAGCAGGGCTCACAGCGGGGGACTTTTTGCAGGCTCCAGAATTTTCAACATCTAGTATATTTAAAATGCAAGTGTGCCAAACTTTAGTTTTCAACAACTACTCTATTTAAAATGCAAGTGTGTATCATCCTTTAATTTCAAGTCTCGCTAAACAATGTTATTTGAAAATCTAGTTACTTTTGATCTAGGACATCTAGCGTTAAAAATTTAAATAATAGAAGTATTAAAATAATAGTCGCGAGTAGATAGCAAAAATTCTGCTATGTTGCTCGTAGCCCTCTCTCCAGTTGCTCATCACAACCGGTTTGCATATATGTGAGCAGTTTTGGACTACACAAGGAAGGGATCCCTTTTTCTGCAATTTAAAAAACTTGGTTGAAAATACAACCAAGAAAAGCCACATACCAATGAGTCAACTCGTCAAGTCCAGCAACAAATTCGTGTCCAACAACCAGATCGCTTCCATTCACTCTCATCACGCAATTTAATTCATGTATTTCACACATTCGACCGGATTCAGAAATGACCGATGTCCTCATCATCATCAATAGTGAACCAGTATTTCAACGATTCAATCTGACCTGCACCAGCATCACAAACAAGGGTCCACTGACGAGACTTACACGTTTCATTCTGAACTATCCTCCAGATCAAAAAGTGACATATCAAATTAATATCTAGTCTTTTACTTCTTTTTATAGAATGGGATTGGATCATACTAACGAATCTATTGAATTATAATTAATTTCATTTCAACAAGCGCAGATAAAGTCAGATAAGTTAGAATATATTAAAATGAAAAATAACAAACCACGAGGCAAGCGTGCAAACAAAAATTACGCTTGTCGACCCAAATCTATTGTTTTATTGTATTACCTATTCACCTGTTTGTATAGCGTACTATCATAATGGGCCATTCGATATGTATAGATCGATATGTATAGTCCATCAGACAGACGGCTCATGACAGAGAAAGGTGGGCAGAAGAAGGGGAGGCCTATGTTCAACAGTGGACGCAGAGGGGCTAGATGATGATGATGATGATCAGACATAAATCTCGTACAGCCAATTACATATTTTGTTACCCAACGTAGTAGCCTATTACAAAATCTTATCCTGTTTTAATACCTGGTAACGACATTTTTGTTTCTTATTTAAGGGAGACACCATTGCCTTAAGAAAGTCCTTTGGTTCTAATTTTAAATGTGCAAGCACAAGACCTCACTTAATAATGCTTTTCGTATAAAAAGTAGGATAATTTTAGTTATACCAAAATTGTACTTTGTATTAAAACAATTTTTTCGTGGATGAAAAGCTATTTCACGAATGTTAAATACTTTTCGATTGATTATAACATGATAGGGTAGTATTTATTTGTGGATTTGTCAATCGATTGAACCAAGCGTCAGTCATACTAATTAATGTTTTAGACTAAACGTGTTTTCTGACAATCTACGTAACTGGAATTAAACTAACCAATGCATTAAAATAAAGCTACCAACGTATCGTACGTAGGTTATTACTTCCACAGAATGAAGCGACTATATCATTTCTAATGATCTACCTTTTCCGTCAAACAAGTACAGAAATTACACCAGAAACTGGAAAATGTAATACAGTTGCTTGTATTCAATAATCTTAGAGAGAAGTTTCAAGTTAGCGAAAATCCTTTTTACATTACAAATAGGTGACCAAATTTAATGTCATTTCTTTTGTCTGTGGAACATATTATGATTATATTATAACAATTTTATGTGATCCTTGGGCCAGAGACGGTGTGGTCATTGTGATATGCGGATGATTTTATGTCTATGGCGAAAACGAGCTGAATGTGGAAAATACGAAAGTGATGGTGTGTAAGAAGGAAGGTGGAAGAAACAGGAAAGTAAAAAAAATTGAGTTAGGAGCTAATGTGATTGAATTTGTTAAAATGTATAAGTATTTAGGTTTTACGTTAAACTCTAATGGGAATTTTAACGGACATGTAAGATTGGTAGTGAAAAAAGCAAGAGTAGCAGTAGAAAGTTTAAGATGTCTATGGGAAAGAAAATTTGGGGATTCAGTAGGAATGAGAATCACAATAATAAAAGTTTATGCGCAAAGTATATTATTATATGAGGCAAAAGTATAGGGTGAATAAGAAAGAGGGGAGGAAAAAGGGTAATGTGTGGAGTATTGAAGAGAATAATAGCAGTGGAAAAGTCAACACCGAATGAGATAGTTTTGCAAGAATGTGGGAAGTATAAATATTGTAATGCAGGTAAAGTAAAGTACGAGAGAAAGGTTTAGGTGAATGAGATTGTGCGATTGGTTAAAATGGTTTATTTGAAAACTGTGGAAGATGAATGAAGGGATAGTTGTTTGATTGAATGGAGAAAAGAGAGGAAGCAAGGGTATGAAAGAATAGGATGGTCTATGGAAAGATAATAAAAAAAAAGTGTAATGTAGACGAAGCTGTAAATCAAGTTGAGACAAGGATGAATGATATTTAGGTGCAAGAAAAGTGGAGGAGTGGGGGATATAATAGTTAATATTTCAGTATAATGAAGCAGATGTAAGAAAGCAGATGTATATGAAAGCAGATGTAAGCATAAAAAAACAAATGATTGTGCGATTTAGATCTGGGAGTGAGAAAAGGGGAAACAGTTATGAATGAAAGTGAGATTTATGTGAGGTCTAAGATATGTGGAAGATATGAGGAAAGGTGAGAACATGCGAAGTATGCATGTACGGGAATGAATAGGAGTGTAAGAGAAAGGTATTTGGCGGGAAATGTAAGTGAGAAGAGGAATAAAAGGAATATAGACAAAGGAAACAAATATTGAGAAGAAAAAGAATAGAGAAAGTGAAGAAAAGGGTAGTCGTAAATTACACTTTTGGCTCGTAACAAGATGGTAGACAAGTTACTGTGGAGCCTTTCGTTTGATTGACATGAGCTGAGTGAAACACGCCTGTCAAAAACTAACTAGTAAATCGCTTTATTAAATAATTAACAATAATTTAATAACAAATATCAATTAACTGATAAACTCAATTTCTGGTACTAACCATTAGAATATATAATTACAAATATAAAATAATATGAACGTGATTTAATGTTATAATAAATTGATTACACTATAGATGCTATTTCTATTCGAACGTTGTAATGTGTAGGTAAATTTAGTATACATACAAAATATGTATCAACTTGACCTTAAAAGTTTTGTTTACCTACATAGTATATTTACACATATTATGCTTTTGATATTAAACGAAATTGCATGTTTACTAATTTGTTTAGTTTAGCAATTTTGCTCAACTAATATTAAATAATCTTAACCTCTTAGAATTTGAAGAATATTTAATTGAAATGTTCAATACAACGTTAAGTGAAAGTACCGTGGAGTATGATGGTATCATCCTCACGGTACCTCCTTGTTTTGTAGCTTAACGTTGTATTTCACTAAAGCAATTTTTATAATTTCAAAAATATATGATATCTTTTCCTTTTCATGACTTGAACAGAAGGGCATTAAGGAGATAAAACAAAGGGAAAGATTCCTTGTACCTACTAAGAGAGAATAAGTATAGATTGTTTTTTTTTTAATTTAGTTTATATAATGTTGTAGTTATAGTTTATCTTATGTGAATAAAGGTTTTTTGATTGATATATTATAACAATTTTATATATAAATTTTCATATTTTTGACAGACAATAAATAAATTTGTAAAAACATTTCCAATAGAAATTCCTGACGATGGAATTTAAATAATAAAACTGTTTAAGTCAAAAAAGTTTGGAGGCCAAAAGTTCTTAATATTTAGAAGAAAAATATCGTAATTTTCAGCTATAAATCACAGCTGTATATTGTAAAAAACTGTAATTAAGCTGTAACTTTCTTGGAAAAATCTAGAAAAAAAATTAAGCAGATAAACATATAATGAAAAATAAAAGTGCAAAACACAAATCCTTCACTAAAAAGACAAAATATTGAGTCATACTGCCAAGGCCCATTTTTTAGGGTTGCAACGTGGAGTATTTACTCATAACGTATGAGGAATACCAAAACTGGATTGGAAAATTCCTCGAAAACTATTTCTCGAAAAACAATTTCTGGAATGAACAATTCGTCGAATTGGCATTTGCTCGAGTTTGCGTTACAATTTAATTTAGTTGTAATAGAAATAAACCATATTATATAATTAGTTATAATTTATTTATAATAGAAATAAACCATCTTATATAATTAGTTAACAGACAACAGAGTTGATAACCGCACTATTTCCTAAAGTTCGAGTAATTGTCATTTCGAGAAATTGTAGCTTCGAGCAATTGTTTTTCGAGCAAATGTTTTCGAGCAATTGTATTCGAGCAAATGTTTTCGAGGAACTTACCGTAAGCGACCAAAACTTACTAAAACTTATCAAGGGTAAAATTAAAGAAACTATTTTAATTTCATAAAGTATAATTAATATCGAAAATAATGATTAGACAAATTTGACCAAATTACCATTTTTAAATTATTAATTTAATTACAGTTATTTAAAACAAATTAATAATTTCGATCAACTCCTGCATTTTAATAATTAAGTGAATAATTATGAATGATTACTTTTTCATGATTTGCCTATTTTAGTACATTGTCACCGTAAATGTAAATAATCATTATAACACTGATCGACACAAGATTTTTAAGTTTTTTATTATTTTTGGAGTCGTTTTTCTGTTTAGATAATTATATTATGTAATTAGCTATAACCAAATCTATGCATTTTTATAAGTATGCGGCTTAGCACAGGATTGTAATTCCTAACCTTTGGGTTACTAGTTTAAGTCTCTTTGTTTTAAGCTATTTGATGCATTGAAGGAAGTACGTCACCCGAATAGACTGTTTGTATCCAGATTCTATTTCATTCCCTCTATATTTTCGATACGTGGAAAAACATCAGGAAAACATAAGATGAGCCCTAGCTCTCTTCTATCATAGATCTGATTGCATATTCTAAAGAAGGGATGGTAAACTTAAGTCAGAGAATTCATTTCTTTAAAATTCTCTCATTTTGAATGCTGGCCACAAGATCGTGGTCTAGTTAGTAAATTGAAAGTAAGAATATGGCCAACAGGAGAAGGTCATTTGGCAAACAGGAGAAGGTCAATTCTTTTAAGGGTTTCATTGCAATTCCGGGTAACCACAAAACATTTATTTCTAACCCTTGAAAATAAAATTGTTAACGCGTAGCATAGTTTCGATAATGTCCAGGATTCTTCAGGATGTCCAAAGAATCAAAATAAGTGTTGATATAAAACGGTGTTTTAAGGGATGGGTTAAGCATTCTAAATTGATCACAATTATTGTGTAAAAAAACCCTGTCCGAATGTGATAGAGATGTTTAATAAATAAAACAATTAGTCCACTGACCTAAAATCTCGGTAACCCTAGACACAGTTTTGTCACTAGAGAAACACTAGTGAAACAACAGACAAGTAATACATCTATAGAAAACACACAGAGTTATAAACGTTTTGAAACTGGATTTAAGCATTTAAGTTCCACTCAACGAGTTGCTAAATTACAATTTGCAACTATCGTTTATACATCGATTTGCTCCGAAGTCTTCGGGAAAACTCTAAGTCGAATTGCTCATTATCCATCTAACTTGATCGGTAACAAAATAATTGCAAAATTTATTATATAGAATATTATTACTGAAAGTCAATCGTAGTGAACAAGTTCATCAATACCTTCATTTAACTTACAAAAGAACATATTGTATAACATGTATATTTCTTTATTTTTAAATTTTGTGGTTATTTTCATGATCGGTATCCTGTTACATGATCTGCTAAAGTAGAAGAAATTCGTTAAATATACAGCCTTGAACATATGTATTAGGCGCCACTAATGTCAAGGACTATTTCTTATAAAATTATTTCAAATCTAATAAAAGATGGATTAGATATTTAATTTTAATCCTGTTTCGTTCTATGTAAAGTTTAATAGTTCGATAATGCAGTATTAATAAAAGAAAAGAAAAAAACAAACAAACAAATCTATTTCCTATTTGCATCCAGTGAAAAAGCAGCAAATTTATTTATTATAAACACACGCAAGGTTCAAATCAGGTTCAATTTTTTTATTAAACTCCTGGAGTTTATGTCAATAAAACTGGACTAACCCAATGGAGTAACCATTAATTTATATCTGGTAATTTCTTAAAACTAGGGGTGAATGTATTCTAGAGACAGTTCAGCCTAGTTTTTCTGGAATATTCATTTCACTTGCGCACTATGCTCTGCTTTTACACACTACACAAGATCAATTGGTTTGGTTCTCTTCAAACTTCGGACATGGTGATAGTTGTCCAGTAGCTGAAGAGCTTCTGAGTTGATGGGAAGGTGTAATCTGGCTTCATGTTTACCAGCATAGCTTTTAATCTTTTCTTTGATTGTAGATATCTGAAGATCACGATAGAGATCAGAATTTCGGATATACTATGGTGCATTGACAATATTGCGCAACACCTCATTCTGGAAGGTTTGAATAATTTTGATATTACTAGCACTGGCATAACCCCAGAGCTGGATGCCATATAGCCATATAGCCATTCGGGTTTCAGAATTTGGTTATAGACTACCAATTTGTTAGATATTGACAGCTTGGGGTTTTTACGAAGGAGCCAATAGAGTTGTCTGTATTTGAGTGAAAGCTCAGCTCTTTTCTTTTTGACGTGTAATTTTGCATCCACGGTCATGCGAAGATATTTAGCACTTTGTACATAAGGAACCATGGTACCATTAATTTCTAATGGAAACTGGTTGGTTGCATGTTTGTTTGTAAAGCTGACATGAATTGATTTGAGCTCATTGAGCTTAATCTTCCATTCTTTAGTCCAGTTTATTACTGAATTAGTAGCTGTTTGAAGTTTTCTGGAAGAATCTTCATGATTTTGATCGACCGTTTGAAGAGCAGTGTCATCTGCAAAAGTAACCACCGTTGTATCTACTAAGTTTGGTATATCACTAGTGATTAGGACATAGAGAATAGGACCGAGTACACTGCCTTGGGACACTCCTGCTCTTATTGTTTTCAAATCGGAGTATTCAAACTCCTATTCAATTCTAAATAATCTAACGGATATATAGGATGTTAATATCTGTACATATTGTTTAGGAAATATTTTATTTAGTTTGTAAACTAGACCTTCATTCCAAACTTTGTCGAAAGCTTGAGTAACATCTAGAAATACAGTAGAACAGATCTGTTTGCCTTCAAGTGCTTGTTCGATGATATTAGTAATACGATGTAATTGATCAATCGTAGAATGTTTTTGTCTAAAACCAAACTGAAAATCTGGGATTAAATTATTGTTCACTAAGATCTTACGTCTTTTAAGGAGTAGTTTTTCAAAGAGTTTTAATACTATTGGTAGTAGCGATATAGGTCTGGAAGACTTCACATCATTCGGTGGTTTTCCAGGTTCTGGCAACATAATTACTTCCGCGTCTTTCCAGCAAGAAGGGACATGTTCTAATCTAAAGGTGGTATGAAATAGATAGGTTAGTAGAACAATACATTTCCTAGGCAGCTGTTCCACCAGTAATTAGATCAAATCCTGGTGCTTTTTTCGGGTTAAGATTTTCCTTAATCTCTTCGAGTACTTCTTTTGGAGTGACTGGTAGTGATTGGAGTGACTGGTAGATTTTGGAGATAAGTGTTAATAGATTCTTCTTTGAGTTTTGAGATTTCTCTTCCCAATTTCTGAGTCTTCTAACTTTTCGTTTTAACCAGATTTCTGATTTCTACAGAATAATTTACTCCTTTGGTTAGGTGAGCAATTTCTTTAGTATTAAAATAAGCAACTGTTTGAATAAGTCTGGTGAAATTTTTAGCTTCTTCTCCAGTTGTGTATTTTTATTGACAAGCTGTTCTGGACGTGTTGTTCTTTTAATTATTCTTTCAGTAAATATCAAGATAACAGCTGAATGATCAGAGTCAAGATCGAAGTTTCCCTTCACATCAGTAATGTTAGGAGAAACTTTTCTTTAGATAAACAAGTCCAATAAATCGGGTGTTTTATTAGGATCAGTGGGCCAATAAGTGGGTTTACCAGTAGAATGGAAGTTGCAATTCCATTTCTGGATGGCCTTTTTTAATTCATTGTCTTTAGTTGTAATTAGTCTAGATCCCCAGCCAACATGTTTGGAATTATGATCAGTACCAATGATGAATCTTTCTCCAGGATGCCGCAGAAAGGACAAATAAACGTCTTTTTTTAAAATTAAATCTGGGAGCACAGTAAATAGCACCAACACTAAGTTTTTGTATCGATTATCGATTAGTATAAAGACGCACAGCTGCATCCATTCGGCAAAGGTGCACTTCGCACGACTTTGGTTTTAATGTTTTAATGCATAATAGGCTTTCTATTATTATTATTATATAAGAGGATTTGGGGAGGGGTCTCTTTTACTATCTCGACCTAAAAGGACTTTTGTAGCCCGCCCTTTCTTGTCGTTTTAAAGCAGTCTTAGTTCTCTAAGCTACCTTAGAATTCCTTTCTGGTGCTGTTCTTCACTACGAGAATGTTGGCCTAAAACTTCAATGTGCACCATTCGACCATCGTTTGTCGTCTCAAAAAGCTCGGAAAAGTATGAAAATTAACTGGATGGACCTCTCACAAATTCTCAGCCGACAACAACAAAGCCGAACGTGTCCGAATTTTCACCGTTTTGCTACAGAGAAACAAACAAAATTCGTCACTGGGGATGAATTTTGGCTTCTCTTCAAAAAAAGGCAAAAGAAATAAGGTTTACATTTAGCCAAGTGTTTCATCCAAAAAAATACAGAAAGGAGTCCGAAACGGGATTTGTTCCCGTTTCGTCCGTGCGAGGCGTCCGAAACACCGAAATGGGATTTGTTATTGGTGGGATGACGACGATGAGTGTGAAAAGTGGCGGATTCCGGACCAAAATAGAAAGTGGCAATTCAATATTAACAAAGACGTCTATCTGGCTCAAGCTCAAGTTCACCACATTCACGGTGCAATCGAAAAGACCGCGCAAAATAACAACATCATCTTCTAGCGCGATAATGTGCGTCCACATTTTGAGCATAGTGTTGTCGAATCTAAAGACTGGGAACTGCTTCCTCATCCATCATATTTTCCCACAGAAGCGCCTACGGACTATCACATCAATCGATCGCTGAAACATTGGTTCACGAAGAAAGTTTACGACGATTCGGATGAGTTAGTCGGCATCATCGAAGAGTGGATTGTCTCTAATCGACCGAGCAAATGGGCAATTAGCAGCAATTGTAGTAGATGATGAATTTGCTCCGGAATAAATATTTAAACATGTTTTTGTTAAATGTTGTTATTGTACTTTTTTTTTCGTTAAATAAAATTTTTATTAAAAAAGCCGCAATAATTGTGCGCCGACCCAATGTAAAGTGATTATCTTGGAATAAACAAGAAATTTTTCAAATAAAAACCTGAATATATTTTGAGCAAAGAAACTACTATAGTAGATATTCAAACCATAAATCATAAAGCCACTGCAAGTACCTAACGAACACAACATAAAAATTAATGCTGCTAGCAAAGATAATGTACCTCCATAATTTGACTTTAAACATTAAACGGCAATAAAACGACTATATGGGAAGGTAGATAAAACATAAATTTTCAAATTTATAAAATGCATAAAAACGTATGGTTCTTAAATTAAATGAGTTTCCACGTTTTTTATTACCCTATTAATTTTTATACAAGTTACTATAAGTGCCCAATTCTAAGCTGTTATATTGCAGCCCATATAAATTTTTCTTGGATTATGTTTCACGAATACGATATAAGTTATAAAGAATATAAAATGAAAGAAATAATTCTTTTTAAATAGCAGTGCAGAGTATCTATCATATGCATAAAACTTAACGTCAACATAAAAGCATTTTTCTAAAGTAAGAATTTCCTTCTGATTTATCACGTTTACATAAATAGGTAATTGATTTCAATGCAATGCCAATAATTGTAAATATGAAAAATTAACCAATAACTGTTAAAGTATGAACAACATGAACACTTTAGACCATTTTAGACACAACAGACCATTAGTTCTTAAACTGTGCTCCACGGATCCGCAGGAGTCCGCGCATCCATTACAGAGGGTCCGCGAAACAATTTTGATACGCTTTCATTGATCCACAAATAACTGAATCAATGTTGTTCAAGTTTAAGAGTACATAAGTTTAAGTACCCCTGACTTACGCAAGTCCTCCTGAAATAGGAATTGCATCTTCTGGTAGTTAATATAAAATAACAGAGTATATGATTTGAACTGTTTAGATTATTGATAAAGTAGGTCTTCTTATAAAGTTAGGTTATAAAGTTAAGAAAATTAGGAATCTCCTCTTCATGCAAAGTTCAGATATTTCGAAGACCTTGTTACGTAACTGGATAATAATAGTATACTAGATTACTTCAAAGAAAAATGCCCCCGTGGAACGAAAACCTAAAGGAACAAATTATAGTGGGTCCTGAAATACAATCCTTGATTGAAGATAGACAATTCCAAAACAATTAAATAAATTTGATAAATTAGTGTATGAAAGTATTGAGAAGAGTTATTCCAAATTGTTTTAACAAATTAACGCGTCCAACTACTATGAGAGCGTGCTTAAGTGCTACAATCAAATAAGGATACGAGTTGAAATACGAGGGCTGTTCTCTTTCCGCTGAGCCTAGTAAAGTAAAACGCAGTTTATTTACAAAAAACATTTATTTATAATTTTTCAAAGTATTTTTCTCCACAGTCAATGCATTTTTGCATCCGCGAAAACCATTCTTGAAAACATTGTTTCCAATCTTCGGGCTGCAGTTTGTTTATTTCATTTATTAAAGGCCCGCTTCTTCGGCCGATGTAAAACGTAAACCCCATAATTTATCTTTTACCCGCGGGAATAAGAAGAAATCATTAGGTGCTAGGGCTAGACTATACGGCGAATGAGCCATTATTTCTTTGTTTTGGGCATTCAAATACTCATTTGTTTGAGCAGCAGTGTGAGCCCCAGCATTATGATGATGCAAGATAATCCTTCCTCTTGGACGTTTTTCGCGAACCTTTTGTAGAACCTGAGGCAAACAAACTATAGTGTAAACAAACGTCTATCCTCCAGTGCTACACTGGAAACATGCCCAGTAAATCCAAAAAAAGTGGCGAACTTACAAACAGTAACATATATTTAAGAACTGTCACTTGTAAACAACTAGATTGAAATGTCAAACTAAATTTGTTATAAAAATATCACAGCCTACTAGGTAGGCTCAGCGGAAAGAGTACAGCCCTTGTATATATTTTCACTAAAATTCTTGGTTCTGTCAGAGAGAAAAAGTACAAAGTTTTTATTAAAATATTGCTACCGTGAAAAAGATGGGATGGAATGCAAATGGAATAGAGGAGATTGTAAAAGCGGTGGGAATTAAGGGAAAAACAAAAAGGGAGATAGAGAACCAAGTACATACAAGATAGAAAACGAAGTACGGAAGACAAGGAAAAAAACGAGAAAAGCACTCACTCTGTCTAAGAAACGTAATGGGAGGAATGTCCCCTCCCTCCCCGCAACGTTATAAACAGCATGCATTATAACCCAATGCTAAATTAGTAGAATCTTAATAAGAAATAATGTAGAATTAAACAATCTTAAATTCCTTAAATATAAATTATAAGCGACAACAAATTTTAGTATTTATGCATTATAAAATTAGTCGCCTGAAAATCACTTTCAAATAATAAATGAATATAAAACTTACATATAAGTAAGCACTGCACATCATTACACTACCTTCTTGTTTATGAATTCAATTAAAATATTTACGAACAACTAACTCAGTGACTTTAAAATTAGATTTTTACATGAAGAAGGCCCCTTAAACGGTTTCCGACAGTAAACTTGCCCTGAGCTCCCTGCTATTTACGAGTAAACCTCTGAGCTGATTCAAGCTCCCTACTATTTACGTCCCCTCGAACCTGTCTTTTACGTCTAATAGACAGACAACTTCTCATGTGACATCAAGAATATTACCATAAAATGATTCATGCTTAAACTATGCATTTTCCCTAGTCATATTTAACTGCGGCAAGTGTCCAGTGTAACGCCTCATGTGCTTCTCAGTACTCACAGTCTTACAGCATTTCATTTCCAGTTCATAGTCGGTTCCACTCCGTTACCAGCAACCTAGCTCATTTCTTCTACTAATTAGTTGTGTGACAATTCGCGGACATAAATCAATATTATGGCAGCTACACACGTTTACATAAAGATTCTATTTAGACAAGAAATAATGCAATGTTATCGCAGCCACATACGTTGACGTAATGATTCTATTTACTGATTCATAATGATCCTATATACGTTTAATGTACCTACTAAGGGAAGTCATTTTTATATGACTCCTATTTATAAATAGAATATTTATAATTAATAAAATTTCCATGCTGAAATACTAAAACATTTCGTAGTATGTAAGAAACTTAGCATTTAGTGACATATAAGTATTTAAAGTACCCAGACTATTTATAGTAGATTCTACTTAGGCGGATTATATATTTTTCTGCGCTACATCATCTTAAAAGCTTCTGAAAACAAAACCCCTTTCGTAAAATAAATCAAACTTTGAGCTAAGCCTTTTCAATAAATAATGTTATTCTACATTAAAATTTATTTGCCTTATATAATATTAATATTATTTTAGGATTTTTATAAATAAGAAAACATAAGTTTAGTATATAAGTAGCTTCTATGTTCAGATATATACTACCAAAAATTCCTAAACCTCTAGCTAGATATAGGTTTCCTATGAATCAATCACGAAAAATATTGGCCTATATTTTTATTACACCCATAGATCTTGAGCGTAGTAAACAAAAGAGACATGATAAAAAAACGAACTTCAGGTTTCCTTCTTGCATTTTATTCCATTCAATGCAACCGAACTTAACGTCTTACACATATTGAATAGGAAGAGTCAGTTGGCTAGTATAAAACGCGAAGCGCTGAAAAGGAAGTTTTTGGACGACAGAACTAGAAAAAGAAGGAAAAATGGATTCGTATGAAAATAAAAAAGGAAATTTAAAAGAAAAGTGAGTAGATCGTCCGATTTTGTGCATGCTTACAATGTTTCACTATTCAAGTTCCTTAAAATTAAATATGCTTCTATTTCACTAATTGTAAAAGTAAAATAATGTAATAAATTTAAATATCTTTTAATATAAACGCTTTAAGAATAATATACAATGTTTTAAATGTATTTAATTCAAATTCTGTAATTCAGTGGCATAATTTTTTCCTGCCTCTAAATTTAGAATGTCAGAAACATTAGTATTTGTATTATCTAATCTTTTAGTGGATGTACTTTGTAAGTAAGGCTTTACTTTTTTTCGAACAAAAGTAGCAAATTACACCTCAAAATAATAGATAGATAAATACGTATATTTCATAAAAACGTACAATCGATCATTAAATTTACATATTATATAGTAAGGGCCTTTCTGGGTAGTTGTTAAATTGAATTTCGGGTATAGATATATGTCTTTATTTCGTGTTTCGTGACTGTGTTTATTATTAAGATTTCCACGAAAGAGATTTTTATTTTTAAAATTATATAATAAGCATTCATAAATGAATAACCCACTTTGTGTTAGGAGTTTTAGCTTGCGAAATTCGCTTCGGCAGGATTAATAGAATTTTTAATTGTTTATCATCCATATAGACTTTTTTATGCAGTGAAAATGCTTTTTGAATTCAATGTGCTACCCCAGAATATGATGCCATACCTAAGTATATATTCTACGCATGCATGATAAACTATTAGCAATGTGTTTTGGCTTACGGTATCTTTTAATCGTCGAAGTAAATACGTGTTTGTGTTTATTTTGCGTGCAATTTTTTCGGTATGCAAATTCCAGGACAATACATTGTCAATGTATAGGCCTAAGAATTTAGTGCTACTCGATAGTTCGCTTAGGTTAGTTTCAGATAGTATGTCGTTCTTTAGTTCCTTACCTCTTTCTGTCTTTAACCGCACACAAGTGGTTTTCGTTCTATTCATCAGCAATTTATTTTGATTTAACCAATCATCAACGCTTTCAAACAATGCACTTGCAACGCTGACCAGATTTCCATCTTTCTCTTTGATTAATATGTTTGTGTCATCCGCATATGTGACAATAGTATGTATGTAATTTGGTACAGATAAGGGTACGCCGTTGACATAAATCACAAAAAGGAGGTGACCCAGGATACTTCCCTGTGGTACTCCAAGTGAAACGTCCATCACCTCGGATTCGTCCCTTTCTGATAACTTATCCACCACAACCTTTTGTCTTCGATTGTGTAAATAAGATTCAATCAATTTGTTTGCAGGCCCTTGTATACCATAGCTTTCAAGTTTATTTAAAAGAATCTTATGATTAAGGCAATCAAAGGCCTGGGAGAGATCAATAAATACTCCTAGGGGAATATTCTTTTCTTCTAGAGTCAGCAATATATTGCAAATAAAGTCAAAAGTTGCAATTATTGTGGATATACCCCTAAGGTATCCATGTTGCGTGTTTTTGAATAAATGATTTTTATCGAAGAAATCTGTTACCCTATTTGTAACTGCTACTTCAAACATTTTTGAGAAATTGTTTAAAAGCGCGTTAATGATTGGTGTTACGATAAAAGTTAATAACAGTAATTCAAGGAATATTTCAGTAGTAGATGTGGATGTTTGTGTGCATCCATCCATGGATTTCATGAATGTATGCATGAGCAGTTGTAGCCTGATATAATACAGTTAACGAGTGTACTCTCCAGAGTAATAAAAGAATAAATACTAATAAAATGGAATTCCATACTCAAAACAGAAAACGAGCAGTTACAATGTAGTCGTAGGTGTAGAGCACGAGTAATTTTCTCTTGTGAGGTAGAGAATGGCTGTGAAAGTTTTCCACATTGAGTACACATGTTTGAATTTGAATGAGTGAAGATATATTCCTTATAATGTATTTGGGTAATAATTAGGTTATTATCGAAATAACATTTATATGTACAAACATTTTTCAAGTTGTCAATAATATTCTTTATAAACATTTTCGTGTCATAGTAATAATATAGAAAATCTATACGAATTGAGAAAGAAACAATAGATAAGAAAAGAGAATTGTGTTTTGGATAAACAATTATTAAATAAACAAATATTGAAAACTTGATAAAAACTTACATCAAAGTTTATTACATTGTACAATTTTAAAAGCATAAATCAAGCTAAAATTTTATTTTAGAATTTAATGTTTATTATTCTATAATTATTATATGGTTTTATTACTTCTTTAAAAACAAAAAACCTACAAGAATATTGTACAAGAATATCAATGACTGACGAAACAAACTGCAAATAAATTATATATTGGCGTTAGACATCTCGTAGGCCCATATGTGCACTGTTGTACTAACTTATTATATACAAGGTGTTATAGAGTAGTTCTAGAGGTAGATACAATAGAGTTTATATTGTCAATTATAAGGAATAATAACGTTGGTCTGTTATTTGTGTAGACAACAGTTATCCTTGCAATGTTATATATCGTTAGTATTGAATACTAGTATATTTAAGGCTAGGCGTGAGTTGGAAGTTACGCGTTTAGGTTTAGATAGTTATTAGGGACAATTCGTTAAGACACCATAAGAACTTCTAGATGCATTTTATAATCACTACAGAGCATCAATTAAGAAAACAATGCTCAATGTAATATATTATAGTTCAAAACAAAAAATATTTTTGAACATTATAATATACAAGAGTTCTTCAACTATAGCAAGCAAGTAAAATAATGTTAATCGAATATTGAATTAAACAGTGATGTATCTTTACATTGAATACAATATTCTTGATGGATACATAGTTAAAATATTCGAATGTTGAAATATAAAATTGGAAGTAGAATATACTGGTTCATGGATTCAAAAACGTCGTCGATGGTATTTAAACTACGATTGGCAATGATGGAACTTGTATTTCACTATTCTCCACATGATTGATTTTAAAAAGTATATTTTGTGGTACTATCGAGTAAAAAATAATAAAATGTGTAAACATATAACAATTATAAACGCGTGAAAACTTTGATTACTAATACAAGTATTTGTTGAATTACAAATGCTTAAGAAATGTAGCAATCTTGTAAGACGAGTATTCCAGTCACAGAACTAGTATTGTAATGTAAAATACTTGTCAGATTGATCTTTAGGTGATGTACTGAAAAGAATTCTTTTAGTCGAGTAATTTTGTTTTGTTTTGTACATTTCTATAGTTATGCCACTCCGATTTTTGGATTCTGAGAGTCCATAATCAGCACAAGGGAGTGGGGAGGGGGGGGGTGATATGTAACGATAGAAATGACTACGCAATTACAACAGGCAGTAAACTGCAAGTACATTTAATGTTTGAGAAAATATTGGCTTTACTGAGTAATTGACTAAGCTTTACTAAAGATGATGCACTAATAAACAGTGCATTGAGATATCCTATGCAGAGTCATACTACTTTAAGAATACTAGTATATTTAAGGCTAGGCGTGAGTTGGAAGTTACGCGTTTAGGTTTAGATAGTTATTAGGGACAATTCGTTAAGACACCATAAGAACTTCTAGATGCATTTTATAATCACTACAGAGCATCAATTAAGAAAACAATGCTCAATGTAATATATTATAGTTCAAAACAAAAAATATTTTTGAACATTATAATATACAAGAGTTCTTCAACTATAGCAAGCAAGTAAAATAATGTTAATCGAATATTGAATTAAACAGTGATGTATCTTTACATTGAATACAATATTCTTGATGGATACATAGTTAAAATATTCGAATGTTGAAATATAAAATTGGAAGTAGAATATACTGGTTCATGGATTCAAAAACGTCGTCGATGGTATTTAAACTACGATTGGCAATGATGGAACTTGTATTTCACTATTCTCCACATGATTGATTTTAAAAAGTATATTTTGTGGTACTATCGAGTAAAAAATAATAAAATGTGTAAACATATAACAATTATAAACGCGTGAAAACTTTGATTACTAATACAAGTATTTGTTGAATTACAAATGCTTAAGAAATGTAGCAATCTTGTAAGACGAGTATTCCAGTCACAGAACTAGTATTGTAATGTAAAATACTTGTCAGATTGATCTTTAGGTGATGTACTGAAAAGAATTCTTTTAGTCGAGTAATTTTGTTTTGTTTTGTACATTTCTATAGTTATGCCACTCCGATTTTTGGATTCTGAGAGTCCATAATCAGCACAAGGGAGTGGGGAGGGGGGGGGTGATATGTAACGATAGAAATGACTACGCAATTACAACAGGCAGTAAACTGCAAGTACATTTAATGTTTGAGAAAATATTGGCTTTACTGAGTAATTGATTAAGCTTTACTAAAGATGATGCACTAATAAACAGTGCATTGAGATATCCTATGCAGAGTCATACTACTTTAAAATTTACATTGAAAAACCGCTTGTGAGAAAACTTAGCCTCAGTTAGTTAGACGTTCTCATGTTGTGGCTAACGCTAAACTGCCAAAGGGAGTCATAAGCAGCTTTACAGGCAAATTCTGTAATCTTGTCTGGCAAAGCAAAATTGGTAACATGTAGCATCTCTGTTAGTATCAAATTATACGAAATATATTCTCTATAGAAAACTCATGTCCAGGTATAGGCAACTCATCGTACCATCGCCTTTACTCGTAACCTTCCGTTTCCATTCGGACTTGCGAGGAAATAATTGTCTTCCGACCGGCTATTGTTCCACTGCATTCTTGAAAGTTGTAGAATTTTACAGTGAGAGTCAAATATCCATTTCACTTGCTAGAGGGAGTACCACAATAGCTGCAGAAACGTTTCAGCCCAGCCTTTTTTTGCGATAGCCACAAAGTACCCCTTTAGCGACACTCCAATTTTCTTAGCGGACACAATCAGTTTGTTGTCAGTTTTTCAAGCCTTAAAAATTGTTCTGGTTCCATGTCACTTTTCGTCAAATTATTATTGTCGCTTGCAATTCGAAGCGAACTCTTGTTCTTAAAAGTACTATTGTTCTTAAAAGTAATATTACACAAATCAGTCCTAGGTAGCAATTCCGTTTTTATATTCGGGTCTTTTCTTTTTATCGTTGTTCTCATCATAGTCGACGTAGATGTAGGCGTTATATGAACAGATTTTCGCATTGTAGTTGTAGTAGGTTTCATAAGAATCGGTCTTCTGTTTCTATTTTGATTAGTTCCATATAAAGTTTGAATAGCATCTATATCGTCTTGATATAACGATACAGCTCTCAGCATGGTAATAAGGATACATAATTGAATTTTGTTCCGAACTATGTGATATTCCAAGCGCGTGTCCAATTTCGTGTACAAGCACATTCAATAAATTCACCGTTGACGAATTAGCGCTAGGCAAATATCCAAAATCCCAATCTTGACATTCATTTAGATGTATTTCTGTCATATTACGGGTACGGGGGTCATCAGGGAGTGAATATGCATGCCCTAATATTCCATGATTTTCCTCTCCAGTACATCCCATACGTCCAGTACATATAATAGAATAACCGAAATGCGTATTCTGTTAGGACAATTATATGTTTACTTGCAAACACAAAGTCCCATGATATTTTAGTTAAATCACAAGTTTTAGTTAAAGTTTATAATCAGTTTAGTTTGTGATTATGGAAAACCAAAACTTAATGTGAGTACTGTTTATATATTTTATTCGACTAAATAAATAATTCCAAATTCTTATTTTGAAAGAAAGTAACTAACAAATAAGTCACGTAACTAACTTTCAAAATTTCTATAAAGTGCTAACAAACTAATTTGAATAAAGAAAAGTGTTTGTTTTAATTTGAAAGTAACTCTGTGTCATTCTAAGATCAATAAATATTTTTCAAATGAGTATGTGTTCCACTACTTATCACAAATTTATGCAGAAGGTTCGTATAGACGAGTCAAGTTTTATTTTACTGAATCATTCGTTTTACTTATGTTTTTAGGGAATTTTCATGCTTGTGGTAAATTATATTGTATAAAGCTAAATATTTATTGTGAACGAGTCAGCGTATATCAATATTTATTTTATCCTAATTATTCGTTTATTGATACTTTGATTCATTATCGCTACAGAAACAATTAATTATTTTATTTCAATAGATTATTGAAACTAATCTCAATTGCTTTATTCTTTATTGTTGATTGAATATTTTATTTGACATGAAACAAAACCTGTTTTTTTAAACAGGTTTAAAAAAACACAGCTTCAAACAGACAAGAGGTTTCACAAATTTAACAGACCTTGTACGCAGTGACTGTTTAAGAAAAACGATGTAAAGCTGATTTATAATCAAACCTTGAATAATTACTAAAAAATACTTCCTGTTCTACCATAATTTAGAAAATATAATTTTGTTACATTTTATGATCCCGAAAGAATCAGGAGTTTTCTTAGCCAACAGGAGTTTGGGACTACTAGCCTGATTTCCATGTCCGTGTCCAAATTTACACGCGAGAATAATTTTTATAAAAAAAAAATATTTTTAATACATCTTTTTTCTTATCGCGTATAAATTTTTATTCAAATAAAATTTATAAACATATCAGTTAATTAAGTTTAGTATTAATCTGTTTAATCAACGCTGTTTACTTTTTCTATAAATTAATTTGCACCGATTTCTTTCATCGTATCATACATGGAAAGTGAAAGATACGGAAGCAATAAAACTTGTTCAAGTTGAATAGTGGATAAGAGGTTTTTGTACATAGCGAACGGAAAGCGAGAAAAAGGCCTCTAGAGTGGTCGGATTCATCTCAACAGACGTATTCTGGTTGGAATGCGATATAACAATCGTGAAAAATGGAATAGTATTACGAAAATCGCTGAATAACCATTCCCCTTTCTGGTCAATGAAAGCCAGTGGAGACTCTCGATGCTATTGAAGATTGTTAGCGTTACAGATTGATATCTAATACTAAAAGGAAAACGTAATTTTGAAGGATTTCGATCTATTTGTACACTGTAATATAAGTAATAGATTTAAGTGGTTTCATCATATGTACAACTTGCCAAAAGCAAAAAAGTTTTATTTGTGATACAGTAAATTAGTTTACCTTCCAATATTTTCGTATATGTGTGAACTAGGGTTTGGTCAATATATTGTGACGTGTTAACAAAGATTTTCATCAATTCAATATTTCTACAATAGATGGCGTTATTTTAATTCTGCCTATTAAATTATTTAAATGTATTCCATTTGTTTTTCACTTAATTGGGGACAAAAGAAGTAGGGAAAAAATTCCCTACTTCTTTCTGATGCTTACCAATTTTTCTTCGGGGTTGGTTCTTTTTTTTTTTGATATTAAACTTTGAAACATTGAGAGGTTATAACCTTAACTAAACCTATATAT